>VDFB02350814.1:0-29226 GCA_007258455.2 Sequoia sempervirens | reverse complement strand
ATGTATCATATCATTAGTGCATTGTAGTGTTTATTACTAACATAGGAACAAATTTTAATGTACAAGAGCATCAATATAGAGGACTCGTGTCAAGATTTTTTCAAATTGGCAAGGAAGAAGGGGTGAGAGGGTTATGGAGAGGCACAGGAGCTGCTTTAATGTGAGAGGCTTCATACTCTAGCATTCGCATGGGAGCCTATGAACCTTTAAGAGGGTAAGCAATGAGGATTGTTGTTAAAATGCCAGTACCAAGCTAACACTGAAACTTGAGATTAATCAGCACTAGTATCAGACAAATTAAAGAGATTTAGAGTGACCAATAGGGAATGATGCTAGACAGTTAAAAGTCTAAAGCAATGGATTACATTCACCATTCCTTCCCCTACTAACAAATGCTTAGATGTGTTTGTGAGCTTAATGGGTTCCCTTGCCTCTAAAAAAACACAAATCAAATCTCACAATAAATAAAATTTTCAAAGTAATATAGCATTCAAAGCAGAAGTAATGTGTGCAAATATTTGGGCAAGTGACAATAGACATTTTTATATCAAAACAACAATTCTCATAGAGTTAAGAAGGCTATTACATAGTAAGAAGAATACCAGGCCACATAGGATTGTTGAAATACTACAAGTTTGTAGGAACCTCTATCAAAATCACCAACCAATAAACATTGTCAGCAACATCATCCAAGTGGCTAATCGAAGCTACTATAAATGTGTTAAAAATGTTTCTCGAGAAAAAAATATATGTAAAGTAGCACATGGAGAGGTTTAAAAGTATTACTTATGCATCGACTTCATAATATTTTAAGCCTAAAATACAGATGCACAAAAAAAACAAGATTTCAATATAGATGGAATAACAACACTTCATTTGCATGCTAGCTAAAAAAGCTATCTAATATAGATAAAATTTCAGCAAAACTTGACATAGACAAAAGAGGATCCCTTCGACATACCCGTACTGTGAGACGAGCACCTCTCGCACAACCCTTTGAAACTTGGTTGAAAGAGACGTTAGAGATGGGAAAATCCAAACAAGTTAATGAGTTCGTCGTCTGCTGACTCCAAAATTCGCATCTCAAGCATAAAACCCTGCTAATGTTCTTGTTCCCTGTATGCTTGTATTCATTTTATTTTATGTAGTATTTTTATTTTTAATTTTTAAATTTGATTATTGAAGACAATTATGATCAAATTTTTAGAACAAAATTTTAAATATTTAATATATAAGATTTTAGATAATTTTTTCAATTTTAAACTTTTTTAATATAAAATGAATATAAATTCTAATGTTTGTTTAATTTTTTTAGAATATTAAATTCTAATATATATATATTATTGTATAATGACTTACTCCTCATAGAAAATATGGAGGTTTACCATCAACACCCCATGATCACCAGCAAGACAAAACAACTTCCACAAGAGAGAAATGGCAAAACTATCATGCTATGATTATGGATGCAAGATTGTCAAATTGAATATATTTTGCATATGATGTGTTGTTTATATTGGCAAGGTGTGATGAAGTACCAACATTAAATGATTGTGTTATAATTAAATGAAATGAACCAGCATTAAATGACCTAGGACTAATATTTAGTAAAAGCTAAAAAGATAAAATCTTATTTAAACAGCTTAAATATGCCTAGGACCTAAGTGGACTTAACATGTAAATATGACCTAACATATAAAACACCTATTTACCCCCATAAGAGAAACAAAAAAGATACCATCCAACCCCCCTCAATAAATTAACCTATTGCAAAGAAACATTGTAATCCTTAATCAAGGCAAGCAAAGGAAAGATAATGTTGATGCTATAAATCGTATTAGAGTCACTCAAGGACTCACGCTTGGAATCATGATAAAGTAACAACATACATGATGCTAAGGAACACTATAACAATCTCAATATGGAGCAACCCTGGAATCTGAATGAAGCAACAAGATATAGAACATCATTCTAGTATTGAAATAAAGTGCAAAGATCAAAATTGCACTATCCCAATTGTCAAAACATCCAAGTAATCTCCAAGACACCCATCGAGGCAAGAACTAAAATCACAATATACTTGGGACAAAAACAACAAAAAGTATATGGATGGCATGATAGAGCTCCTCAACACCTTTTCAACATCGTAAGAATCACAAAAAATTGGAGATCGTGGCAAAAATTTATGAGCTCAGGAGCCAAAAAATGAAGATTTGATTTCAAACAACAATAAATGCCTCTAAACAACAAAATTTCAAAAAATAACTTGCACCACTGAAAATTGGCAAAGCCAACTTTCTGACGATATCTCATTTTTGAAAAACGACCTCTTGGATTGAAAGTTTGAAGAAAGTGACCTACTGGGGCCTTCAAGAACAAAATTTGGCCTCTTGGGGGGTTGGCTGGTGGTTGCCTATAGGACCAACCTATTAGCACTTAGTTAAAAAATAAATGTTTCCACCCCGTTGCCAATGGAGCAGCGGGTGGGTGGTAGGTGAGTGGTGAGGGGGTGGCGGGCCTAAGTCGTGTCACTTGGGGCATAAGCCCCTCGCAGGTAGAGATGACCGCAACCCAACCTCCATAAAACCACACACTACCAATGCTAAAAAATATTTTTAAAGCAACTTTTAATAAACCTGTGGATTAAATAAATCATACCACCAATAGCGAGTACCCAAACGTGACTACAAAAAGACTTCTACTGTGACGTGCCACCAACCAAGTTTGCAAACATACCCAACTACGTGGGAGATTATGGCAGTCGACGTACACTGATTCAACATATATTCTCGATTGTATAGACCTTCTCAGGCTGCAATCATATGACATCATACAATAAGACTAAGTATCAACCTATACGATCGTACAACGACAAAAAAATTGTTTGATGCCCTCGATATAAAATGTTGAAATTTGATGAATTGATACTCATTCTTTAGGTTCTCGAGAATTCCAAATGCAATGGCAGGGTTAGATTTGACCCAAAAGTGCTTTGAAAAATCAGCTACCCCTTAGATCTAACAATTGAAACCCTCATTCAAACCCTTGTAGATCGGTCAAAACATGATGAAAATTAACGAAATGAAAGTAAAACCTGGCTTTCTTTGACGCCCTAGATTCAATGGTGAAGTCCTTAAAACCCCCTCACACCTAGAAAAATTTCACGCTAAAAATTGGTCCCTCAGATATGGGAAGAAGTTTGCAGCATTGAAGCTCTGATATCGTGTAGGAGTTTATGGTGAACTCCTCAACACCCCAAGATCATCTGCAAGATAAAACAACTTCCACAAGAGAGAAATGGTAGAAATATCATGTTATGATTATGGATGCAAGATTTCCAAATTGAATATATTGTACATATGATGCCTTGCTTATATAGGCAAGGTGTGATGAAGTACCAACATTAATTAGTGATTATTGATGGTCAAAATTTGTTTTGATGGTAGTATACATATCCATGATTTTTTCTGAGGGACACATCAACCAAGGATGATTTCTTTGTGGTCTATGACCTTGGCTACCTTAGGGGAAGCCTCCCTAGCAGACTGGTTACAATGGCCCCTTTTTGTATGTAGTGCATTGGGAAGAAATGGGACTTTATGTGACAATGTGCTTGAGTTATCAAAGACTAGAAGATAATTTTGCAAAGTTTATGGCACAACTAAAAGACACATAAATTGGAGTGGTTTTCAAAATTTAGCATGTGTCCTTTTGTTGGGACTTCATCCTTTCATATATCTGGTATTACACATGCCATGCCAACTTGTGTCATTGCTAATCTAAAAAATTACATGCTTTTGCAAGAGTCTAAATATTGTAATTGTTACCATACTGATCACTTAGTTGCAATCAACACAACATGCAATTCAAAGACTGTGTGTGAGTAAACTCCTTTGCACGTCTCATTAATGCAGTCAAATGACAATCTGCTCAAAAAAGCTTGATGCTCATGAGTCAAATTTATAATTGTTGTCACTCCACTCCAAATTGAGAAGGTAGACCTTCAAACCTTTTTACAACTAGATGTTGAAGATGGTGATCTTTTAATAATCCCACAGGGTATAGTTGCCACACTATTTTGAGGATTAATAGTGCACCGTCTCTTTACAATTGCAATCAAATAAGGGGAATGATCCTATCTGTAGTAGGTGCATAAAAATATTCTCTCACAATAACAAAGACAATTCAAAATAATTATTTTAAAACTTTACGGTGCATATCAAAACAAGGATATAACATTGAACTGTCTACTTTACAACATTTGTTACATGATAGGAGAGATGATCCTTGGTCCGAAGAGTTAAATATAATGATATGTAGTATTGTATTCATTTAATGGACACAAAATTGGAGGTTGGGTTCGTTTTGGGTTCATCCATACAAAAACATATAAAAATAAAAATATATACATATTTACAATAGTAATTAAGTTCAAAATACCACACAGCATCATATATTATATAATACTAGCACTTGCACCAGGGGGGGTGCAAGGGTTACGCCGATAGAAAAATATATAGAAGAAACATGGAAAAGAAGTGTAGTGAAAAACATATACAATATTGTGATAATTTGCAAAATATACAAAATGTATGTATTACATATTTGGAGATTGAAAATAGAACGGAAGATTTGTAGCTATTTCAATTGTGATGATTTTGTATTTGTGATTCCATGTGCTAGTATGGAATGATCTAGCACATATTTTTTGTTCTGTTCTTTGTTTTTTTTTCCTACACAGTCAAAGAATACGTTAGTGGACTTACATCATAATGCAAAATGGCTTTATGTAAATAGTCAAACTTGCAGTAAAAGCAAAAGTAGTTATCAGTTAGAAAATAATATATAAGTAGCCTCAGTGAAGCAGTTGACATAGAAGTATATGAATTTAGAACATCCACTTGCATGTGATTGCAATTGTATATAAATCTACAAATAGTAATACAGTGTTCCACGGGGTTTCGGGTACAGGGATGGGGGGGGACGCGTTTCGGAGATGCGGGAACAGGGGGTCTAAGTTTGGGGGCGGCGGGGGGATGGCGGTGGGGGGGCGACAGGGTACTCAAATACATATAGTACTTGAAAAAAAAGTTATAAAAAGATGTATAAGTATAAGAATTATAGATCTTGGAGACAACTAGGAGTTCCCTAGATGTCTTGAGGACACCCCAGCATCCTCGAAGTCCTAGTGGTGTCTTGGGGATGGTGGCGGGATGGTGGCGCTGGTGGTGGGATGGTAGGGGGACATCCCCCCCAAGTCCTCAAGTCTCCAAGACGTCCCCCTCTAGGAAACACGGGTTTTTTTTGGGGGGGACGCGTCCCCGTGGAACACTGGTATTGTATGAAGCTGGTAAGAAAAAATAAAACAAATAAAGTTTATATAGAGAAAGGTGAAATTCCATATGTGTACCTGTGCTCATCATAATGAGAGAAGATGTATGACATTCCATGAGATTACTTCTATTTAGGGCATTCTTTTAAACATTTCATAATATCCTACAACAGAATGGTGCCTTTCTTCTTCTTTATTTGGCATGCAATGGGTATGCTGAAGATTTGTAGAAGGATTAGGAGCGATCATTGTGGTATAATAGCAAGAAATTTGAAACATATAACTGAATGTATTGACATATTTGCAGATGAATTGAATACATATTATCTGTTAATAAAAGGAAAACCATTTTTTTCAACAAAATGGTGCCTTTCTTCTTCTTTATTTGGCATGAAATGGGTACGCTGAAGATTTGTAGAAGGATTAAGAGCGATCATTGTGGTATAGTAGTGAGAAATTTGAAACATGTAACTAAATGTATTAACCTTTTTTCAGATGAATTGAATGCATATTATCTGTTAATAAAAGGAAAACCATTTTTTTTAGAACAACTAAAGTCACAGGAAATAGCATTTTCACAATTCAAACATGGAAATGAATATGTTTGCATTTGTTTAAGAAAAAAATACTCTTACTACATATGCCTTGCAATTATACAATACATTTACGATAGGGCACAATATTCATTAAACAGTGTAGTGTGAACTTTGCATATTACAACAGAAAAATTGTTAATTAAGAAATGCAGACCTGATCCATTCAAACCCCATGATAAGAAATTTAGGACATAATGAAAGATGGAAATTAGAAAATATGAATACTTAAGATAGACGGTAGACCCAACAATAATCAACTTTTTTAGAGCACCACCACCAAGTAAAGTGGTAAGATTAATATTGGGGATAACTATGGGCTATACAACAACTTTGCAATCACTCAAAGCAGCCTAGTTGGTTTCACAATGTAACAAAGTCATTGAAATGCATGCCAGTAGTCATTTAGACATTTTTCTCAAGTATGCCTTCAACATATAGCATTAAAAGAGAGGAACAATGTGCAAATAATTGACTTTTGACTACTGCCTTGTTGTAAAGTCAATATAATGATGTTAGAGTGTCAACAGTGAAATTCCAAATCAGAAAATCTAGATCAAAAAGACAAAAGATACAATACTCCATTAAGACAAGGAAGCTGGTAAATGGATTATGTATGCAAGGCAACAATCATTATTTTGTACAAGTGCAATGTTCATCACATCAACTATTTCAACTCGAGATCACAACCTGAATAGACTCATTTCATAAATTGCATCCCATATTGACAATCTTCATAGTTCAGATTATCATGCTAGTGACCTTAATTTTGAAGACTAAAAAAATTGCATTTGAATATTTAAAAATTGCAAGGCAAGCTACGAATTCATTCATTTATTAAAAATATTTTGTAGTTTATAGAGATTAAGTAGGGAAACTTGTAAGGAACAATATTTTAGAAATTTTGGTGAACCATATTTGAAAATATTAAAGAAAGTACTCGAACTCCCATTAGATCTTAAATGTTCAAAACAAAAAGTTTGGGAATCCTGATTGAAAAAACATATTATTTTATAGAAATTGAGAACATACATTTTTAATAAGCAAATAATTTTGTTAAAAATAATGGAAAAAATGGCAGTTGGCAAATATTAGCTCCAAAAACTTTCCCCAAAAGGAAAAAGCATGGTACTGTTGTGAAGTTGTAACATGCTATACATCCAACATAACTCTTAGAAAGCCATCATCATGATATCAGAATGTATAGCTATTTGTGTATGAACTAATTTGCAAATGCTTTCACATATGCCTGAAGTCTATTTGGAAAAATGCATTTTTTTTTACAAAAGCACTAAGATGTGAATCGCAATGTGTTAGAATTGAACCAACTGACGTCATATTTATGTGTATCTTTACACGTCATGATTTTTTTTAAAAAAAATTTGTGGGGGGGAAAAGGGAAAACGAATGTTTTGCATATATGAAAAGAGGTGTGTCAAGAAGGTGCTAAGGTTAACTTTATATGGCAATAAAAGTGTGTCATGAATGATTCATTCAAATAGCATTGTTTTTGGTTTTCATACAGATTTGAATTTGCAATAACACAAATTGCACTTCATGTTTACAAAGTGCGAAAAAGTATAACAAACAAGCATTATATTTTCATTTGAGTGTGTATGTTAGAGAAAGAATGAATTGTTCAACACAACAAGTACAACTATAAATTAGGGCAGTAGTGTAACGAAGAAACAATGATTGAATGAACAAGAACAAAGTTTAATTTCTCCAAAGAAATAGCTAGTAAGTTTGAGATGTTGGAAGTTGTAGAGGTAAAGTGCAGGGATATTGAGACATATTCATAGTAGAAAAAGGGAACCTTTTGTAGCAGCAGTTCCAATTGTTTCTGTGACATGTCTGAAACCGGCAATGTTTACAATCAATCACATTGTGAGCCATCCCTAGAAAGTTAAATGAGAATAGTGAAGTAGAGATTTTCGAAAGTCGATACAGGATAAATTGTGTATTTGTTATTTAATGTATAAGCTGAAAAACAAAGGAATATGGAAGAAATGAACGAACCTAGTTTTATGTGAACTATATGTGCATACTAGAGTTGACCAAAGTGAAATATTGAACAAATGTCGCTCTATACCCTACAAGAAGCTTTGCTCTACCCAATTGGGTGTCTGCTCAAATGAAATTACAAGGTTTGGTGCTATTCAAAGACAACTTTGGCAGAAGTGACAAACCCCTCAGACTTGTCCTGTAGAGGAAGAGACGTCTGCAATATGCATTACAACATCTTCATTCTGTTTCGTTCAAAATCCCTCTCAAAGCAATAAGGTGACCCATAACTTCATGGGATATATGGCAAGGTTTTTGTGCAACAATTACAATGTGTATTTATTAATTATACAAATATATATAGCCTATGTTACTTACCCTAGGCCATGGTGAAGGGCAATTTTTAACTTGACCTATGATGAGCCAATATAAGCCAAATTGTGCACTAAGGTCCAACCTTCTTGTGCACTTGGCAACAACAATTCGTGCATCAATTACTGTGAAGACCAAAACCCACATAAATTCATCAAACCATTACAAAACAATGTTTAATTAGTTCTATTTCATATTGAATACTATTCTTATGCTTACCAGAAGAGGAAACAGAGGAAATGGCAACGATGCCAGCGAGGGTAGACATCTGCGCTGCCTTATATGGCCTTTTAATCCTGGTCTTAGATAATACTTTGTGAGTGTTCCATATGCTTCGTAAGGTAAATATTGGAGGGAATTGACGGTAAAGTTGGAAAGTGAGCTGGATTTAACGCCTTACCGTCTGTTACAGCCAAGAGGAAAAGAAAATTGTGTTCCCTAACGCCTTACCATCTGTTACAGCCAAGAAGAAAGCAAACTGTGAGATTCCATAGCCTACCCTAGAAAAGTGAGATGCCATAGCCCACTATATATCACATCATCTATGATGATCACTTAAACGCATTACTCTTCCATGTGCAGAGCCTCTTTGTTTTGGGTAATTGTTCTTAGAAGTTCCAATGTGGCCCTTGTTTTTTTCTCTATAGTACAAGCAAAAGCTATGTCTTCTAGTAACCCTTCATTTTTATTTGTTATAAAGCGGATTGAGACAATTTTGTTTAGCTTCTAAGGTGGATTGAAGCAATTCATACAAGGTCATTAGCTGAGAGATAATATGAAACTTAAGTGCACCGGACTGTTCTTGCTAGCGCTCATATTCATTGGATGACTCAGAGCCATTTAGAAATTTAAAACACAATGTTTCTAGTACCCATTTATGAGCGTCTCTAGAAACCATATGAAATTCTTAGAAACACACAATACAGGACCACTAGTGTCCTCTATAATCAGCCGACACAAATTCTTATTGGTACCTCTCTCAAATGGTACCTATAAGTAAGATTCGATAAATACTATAGTACTTTAGGAAAAAAACAAAACACTATAAATGCAATTCACAAAATAAGATAGTCTAAGAGTACCTTCACGCTCAATTTGGAAACAAAATAGAGTGCCCATCATCAAGGCAAGGAAAGAAAATTGAAATAGTTTGTACAATCATGACCTTGATGGTGGTTCAAGAGTATAAAGAACCTTCCCAAAACTTCATTAATGAATTCACAAAATTATTACGCATCAAATAAAGTTGCCCTACATTTTAGATGCCAAATTTATTACAAGAAGGGTACATACAGTGTTTTTTTCTTAAACTGAAATATACCTCTTTCTGATTGCTTAGCCAAAGATGCTCAGCTTTGCGCATGAGGAGAAAAAACATAAAACATTTTAATTGTCAGGTTCTACAAGGTTTTCCACACAAAATACCTCTTCCTTTCCTCCTCTTATTAACATGAGTGATGGAAAATGCCTTTCAAGTATGCTTTGTTTCTCACATATCTTTCCTAGAAGCCCACCAATTTAGCCATTTCGTCCATAAAGCAAAAACGTAAAGGTGTGTTTCTGAATTACACCATTTGAGGTATTGAGCATACAATTTTCTTGAACACCATTGTTGAAAATCATTTCTACCCCATCATGCGCTTCTATATATTTCTCAACCCTTGCCATTGTAAGCATTCTTAGATAAGGAAAAAGAGCCCCAGAGAAGTACTAAGCGTTAATCTCTTGCAACTCAGAAAATCCAATTTGGAAAACATGAAGCCTAAAACGAGGCTTATAGTGCAGCATAAGCCGTGTGAAACTAACCACAAAAACGTTGCCAGGGATTTGAACACGGAGTCTTTAGGGTTGACCTTGAAGCTATTCTTTCTCCTCTTGTTGTTGTTATAGTTCTGCAATGCGCCTGCCTTCATGGTTTTGGGCTCGTGGGTATTGCAAATTCACCAATTGTGAAAAAATTGCTGCACTTGATATGCATTAGATTCAAAATGATGTGGTGGAGGCTAATCTATGGCTTTCTGCCTCCAAATATGGCAGATCACCCAAATTACTATTATCAGTCCTACTAAACTGTGTAGTACCCACTTATTGCCCACTTCATATTGTTCAGACCTCAGATAATCAGAAGGACTTGCAGAGGCTTCTGAAAGCAATCCCCGTGATAACCTCCAAAGAGCAAAGAATCGCAGAGAGTTCAAACCTCCGAAAGAGCAAAATAAAGCAAATTAAAATCTATGACAAAGGAAACATAAATACGAACGAAATGTGGCGGTGTCATAAAGTCTTTGGTGGTGATAGATATTTCACGTAGGTTACCGAAGACTGAAGGCAACAGACTGAAACTACTAGTTTTTTTTGGGAAACTTTTCTAGTTTCATGGCGTGAGACAGGTTTCAGGCTGAAACCTCACACCATATATAGCCTATCGGCTAAAAAAAATCTACAACAAAAATAAAAATAATTAGAATGTCAATTAGTCAAACTCGGATGTCATGATATATATTATATATTAAAATTAACTACATTGTTGCATTTCTCCTTGCAGGTAAGCATTAGGGAAGATTGCTCGATTGGATGATGATATTATAGATGAGGACTTGTAGGAAAACTTAGAAACTTGGACTTGGAGAGTACATGGCAAATTAAATGAATTCAATGGGAGTTTAGGGGCAATTCCCTCAATGGGGTCGAGGGGTAGCACCCCTCATAGGGGTCTGGGGGCAACGCCCCTTTTGGGGGTTTGGGGGCAACATCACCAAGCCCAAATTAAGACCTCCAAAACCACACAAACCTTCATGGCATAAATCATTTTGCATTCACAATAAGACCCAAATTGAGACCTTCAAATTCACACAAACCTTCATGGTGGACATCATTTTAGGGTTAGGAGGCGAATTGGGCTTTTTTAAGTTTAAAAAAAGTCAAAAAATGTTGAAAACACCCAAAAACAGCTTGGGTCCCCTTGGGTTCGGCAAGGCTAGACCCACAATCTATGAGCCGCCCACAAGGGATCGGACTCGGATCTCAAACCTAAGTCGAACCTAACTGAGGACATTGGGCCTTGGGATAGTGAATCGGTAACATAGGTGATATTCCAACGCAAGGCAATCTCACCCATAAACACACCTCAATATGTTAAGCATCAATTTCTCCCTCATTGCAAGGAAAAAAATGTAAATTGAGGCTTCACACTATTAACATATTATTTCAAACATTTACCCCACATAATTGGTAACAATTCTAAACATATTTGCACTGCAAAGTTTTCAATATACTGACAAATTGAATGCAAGTTATTTCCTTAAAAGAAATTTATGCATGAGACACAACTTGTTGGAACAAATCCTCACCCTCGACTTGTGTTTACATGTAGATCATTTACAACACCTATGATCTTGCACCTGTGAATTGCAAACAAATTTTCTACTCCATTATTTATGAATTTTATCAATTCCAATCTTTGCTTCCATCAAAAAGACTCTTTTTTTTAGAGTGGTTTGAATTCTAGAAAAAAATATTTTTGACATAAAATTGAGATGCAATAATTAGTAAATTGTCAATTGGATACAAATGCCCTTTGAAAGAGTGTGGTAGCCATTTTAAAACTATTTATTGTTGCATGAACAACTCAAGTTGCCACCACTAAAGCGGGGAAATCCACAAGAAACAGTTTCCAAAAATGATGACTTAATCTCAAGGAAACCCAGGGACACAAAAGTAGCATTTTTGGGGGTGTCCCTATTTCTGGGACATTTTGGGGACGTGGGACATCTAGGGGACATCCCCGAGCCATCCCCAAATTGGGGGGAATGTGTCCCAAATCTTGGGACACCCCAAAAAATTAAAGGGGATTGCTAGTCATCCCCGAGATGGTCACGGACATCATAGACGTCCCCACCTATCTTAGGGATGGCCAACCATCCCCACTAAAATGTATTTAAAAAAAAAACCCAAAGCTTTGAAAAATGATAAAATTGTGAAAATGGTGTGCGCTATGAAGGTTTGTGTGGTTTCAAAGACCTTAATTTGTGATTAGTGGTGTTGGCTTTGCCCCGGAACCCCACAAGGGGTGTTGCCCCTCAACCCCGCTAGGGTCGTTGCCCTCAAACCCCCGCAAAGGTCACTAGCCGTCGACCCCATTGAGGGGCATTGTCCCCAGACCCCCATGAAGGGTGTTGCCCCTCAATCCCATTGGGCTCTCCACTCCCAACCACCACTAGTTATTGGAATCTCTTGTCACATAAAAAATTTGATTACAATGAGAGGGTCTGAAAGTGGAGACCAAAAGTGACAACTTAGACAATTATCTTTACGACTATCATAATATCATTGATCAATGATGAAATATCATACTATCAAAATATCATTGTCTAAGTTGTCACTTTTGGTCTCCACTCCCAACCACCACTAGTTATTGGAATCTCTTGTCACATAAAAAATTTGATTACAATGAGAGGGTATGAAAGTGGAGACCAAAAGTGACAACTTAGACAATTATTTGTACGACTATCATAATATCATTGATCAATGATGAAATATCATACTATCAAATATTCAAATGGCATTATTATTATAAAGTATTATATTATATAATATATCAAATGTATTTGCAATTTTAAATATTTAAAAAAAAAATTGCACACATACACACACAAATATAATTTTGATATTTATTAAATTGTTCAACTCTCATGTGAACACTCTCTTATAATGTATTATATTATATAATATATCAAATGTATTTACACTTCTATATATTTAAAAAAAAATTGCACACATACACACAAATGAAGTTTTGACATTTATTAAATTGTTCAACTCTCATGTGGACTCTCAATTTAACACAACTGTTATATATTGAAGTTATATATTTTAAATTTTCCCTATTTTTTATTTCTATCCCTTTTGCCATCCCAAAAATGATTCCAAAAATCGGAAGCCCTGAAACACATCCCCATCCTTATCATCCCCATCAAAACAAAAAAAAAAAAAAAAACCTTAGGATAACATAGACTAATTAACCCTATATTCACCTCTCAGTCTCACACATCTCAATATTAATTAATCGGAGTGTCAATGCAATTGATGAAGTGCATTGTTCGTAAATACATAATTTTAAGATCTATGGTGTCTTAAAGACAACTGAACTTATCTTAGAAAATGTCTGACAATCCTTTGGGACATTTCTGAAAACTTAATTAGAGTTGAAGGGTTTGAGCTTTGGACAGGCCTAATTGACACAATTTTGGATGTCTTGAGAAGATCTAGCTATTCATAATACAATTCTGCATTTACGACATTGTAGTTTAAGGAAAATGCTGTGCACTGCATAGTTAGCATGTCAAAATATTCTAAGGTCTTTTTGGCACACATTTATCAGGCAGAAACTCAATTTTGTAGAAAATTATCACTACTGTTGAGACGTTTGGACAATTAATAGTCATGTTGCAGTATGCTTTGGGGTTGATCGAAACAGGATCTCGATAATGAGATTTTCCACCATTTATTTTCAGCTAACAGTCTTTTCCCAGTTTTCCTTTGCATTCTGAACCAATTTTTACCTAATCCACGCTTCTACTCATTCCCAAATGGTAACCATTCTTAAGCAGTTTATTAAATCTTGGCATTTACCTGCCAAATGGTCTGCTGCCTACTACCCAATCTCCGAGTAAACTATAAATAAAAAACTTGAAACTGCAAACCTGGAGCTCCACATCATTCTTTACATGCGTATTCAATAATACATGCCTTCTTTACATGCGTATTCAATAATACATGCCTTTGTTTAAGTACATTTTCGGTTTAAATTTAAGTAGTTAAAGGTCCTTTTATGCAACTTTTTAATTATGAAAAAAGATAATTTAGAATCTTTTCCTATTTTAGTGGAGTTGCTTATGAATTGAAAATAAGAGCAAGTTTCCATGCAGCTGCTTAGCTTATTTTGGCTTGCCACTGTTCAATGTATTTAGGAATTACTTGTGGAACTCGGGTCATAGAAGAATAAATCGCAAAAAATCGCGCCATTCCCGATTTTTGGGTTGTATTGACTGCCCAAAAACATTGAAAATCGCGGTAAAAATCGTTAAAATCGGCAAAAATCGTAAAACCTTAAAAATGCAAAACCCTAAAAGACGCTTTGCGTGATTAATGTGCGTCGCCAGATTTTTAGGGTTTGCATTTTTTTATAAAAACGGTTGGTCGTGATTGTAAACACATAGCGAAAATTTTCTAGTCGGGATTTTCCTGCAAGTTGCAACCTTCCGCCATGATTTTCCTACAACCTTCCGCGGCTCCGCCACATTTTCGCCACTCTTTTCCTGCACATTTTCGCGGCTGAGTGAGTTTGTCCTTGCCGTGCGAGCTGGTGTTTGAATCTGCATTTCCACGACTTCGCGGCTTCGTCTGTATTTTGTTGGTTTTTTTTTGTTTTTACTATGTTTTAGGGTTTTTATTATATAACAAATTTAATATATTGCCAGATGTTTTGTTGGTTTTTTTCTATATTGTCATATGTTTTTTTAATTTTATAGAATTATATTTATTAATATAATTTATAAATTATAAACTATAATTTATATTATATTAAAAAACTGTTTAAGTTTATAATAGTTTTTTAATATAATATAATTTATAGTTTATAATTTATATAATTATAAACTATATTACTAAATTATAATTTATATTTATTAATATACATTTAAATTTTTATAAATTTTTAATAATATAATTTTAACATTCAAAAAAATTAAAAATTAACTAAATATATACTGTTAAAAAACTGTAATATAAAAATAATTTAAATATAATTAAATTTTACTAAATAAATTGTTATATAATAATATAACTTTATACTATTTATTCTATGATTTATTTTTTATTTTTTATTATCAATTTTCTATAATTCGGGTTAAAATCTCTATGTGACCCCATGAATATTTAATTTTTATGCTCATTTTTAAGCAGTCACCTGAAATTTGTATTTATAGTATTAAATTATTAATAATAATTTGTGCAGTTAAATATTGGAAAAAAAACAAAAAGAAGAAGAAAAAAAAAAAAACTGAAAACAAATATTAAAAAAGAGAGAAATTTGGGAAGCCATGTGACATTTTTGGCAATATGCAGTTGCTGCTTATTTCTAGCCCCCCTTTTTTTCACAGCTTATTTTCAATTCCTAAAAGTAGCTGCTCCATTAAAATAAAGAAAGATTCCAAATTATCCTTTTCCATAATAATTTTTTTGGATGGGAACACTCCAATTGTTTAAATTTGTGCAGAGAATACATTTAAGCAGCTGTATGGGAACATGAAGTAAGCTTTGGAAAAATGGGGCCGAAAAACAACAACTGCATATTGAGAAAATTTGCACATGGTTCCACAAATTTCTTTCCCTTCTTTTCATTTACCTCTGATTTTTCCTTCCAAATTTTACCTGCAAAATTATTATTAATACTTTCAAATATAAATAACACAGACAAGAAATTGTGGCACAGTGTAGCACCCAAGTACAAATTTCTCCATACCAGTTTACCTCTCTAAAATCAAAGCCCTTTCAAATTCTTTCAATAGTCAATCTAATGTCGGACTGAAAATTTTACTTATCAATGCAATGCTATATAAATATAAGAATATACAATTGAATTATGCTCACAATTTAATAAAAAAACAATAATTTTTTAAAAAATTGATCATTTCAAAAAATAAAATTAAATGTTTAAAAATAAACAGCAAAATTAAATATTCATGGGATCACTAGCTTCACAAATTGCTCCATAAAAAATTGAACAGTAACTACTAGCTAAAATAAGCTAAGCAGCCATATATGGATACCTGCCCCAGGGATCCTACCCTATTACCTTGAAAAAACAGAAAGGGATTTTAAAGAAACTTTTGAATATTTTCTGTTGTTTCAGATACATTGCCTGGTTACCAATAATCCCCACACGAGCACAGCCCACTGTTAAAATGATGGAAACGATTGGCATCCCTTACAACAAGTTCTCGACCAACAATCTTAGATATGAACTTAATGGCAGAATGACAATCCCCACAAACACGAAGGTTCTTCATGACATGGATAGGTGTCCCTGAGGGTGTAGTAATAAGCCCAAAACATATAGCAAGTTTCTCACTATGGTAAGAGAGACTGTGTTCTTTTGTCTCCTCATCCATGTCATGATGCACAAAGTTTGTGTCGGGTACGTAACCCGCCTCTTCCATTTTTCTAGAAAGAGCAGACAACATTGCATAGATCTCCTCTGTTTGAGGATGGGATCTGTCTTCTGCCACAAATGTATGCACCTTGTTTTTGCTCACAATCCAACTAATGCCTGGCTTCTTTTTCACTCCCCTGTCTTTCATCATGGTTCGGATTTTTGCAACATCCTCCCATCTCCGAGCCACAGCATACATATTTGCCAATAGGACATATGGTGCAGCCATTTCCGGTACCAATTCAAAAAGATGCTCCGCTGCATATTTACCCAACTCCAAATTCATGTGAGTCCTGCAGGCACTCAGTAAAGATCCCCATACTGCGGCGGTGGGTTCTATTGGCATTCTATCAATCAAGTCCTTTGCTTTATCCAGCAGCCCGGAGCGCCCAAGAAGATCCACCATGCAAGCATAATGTTCTGCTTTGGCTATGATATGAAAGTCTCTACTCATTGAATCAAAGTAGTGACATCCTTCAAGTACCAACCCAGCATGGCTACAAGCAGACAAAACACTGACAAAGGTTATATGGTCGGCCTTCATGCCTACATGTTGCATTCGTTCAAACAGTCGTATTGCCTCTTTTCCATGACCATGTTGAGCATAAGCTGTGATAATTGCATTCCATGAAACAGCATCTTGTTTGTGCATTTTGTCAAATATGTGCCTAGCATCGTCTAGCCTCCCACATTTCGCATACATGGTAATAAGGGTATTGCCAACATAAACGTCCGATTCAAATCCAATCTTGATAACGTACTGATGCACCTGTCTGCCTTGCTGCAATGCTGCTATGCAAGCGCATGCATTGACAACACTGGCAAAAGTCATTTGGTCAGGCTTCATACCAGCATGTTGCATTTTATTAAAAACGTTCAAGGCATCCTCTCCATTCCCATCCTGTGCATATCCTGCAATCATTGAAGTCCATGACACCATATTCCGTTCTGGCATTCTGTCAAAGACTTGCCGCGCATCCTCCAGTCTCCCACTATGACTGTACCCTGAAATCATGGAATTCCATGACACCAAATTACGTTCAGGCATTTTATCAAACAATCTATGTGCTTCCTCCATGTCACCCTTTTGGGTATACGCAGCAATCATTGCATTCCAGGAAACCACATCCCGCCTCGGCATTCTGTCAAACAGCTTCCGCGCATCCTCTACTCTTCCATCACAAGCGTACCCATTAACCATTGCAGTCCACGACACAGCATTCCTCACTGGCATCACATCGAACAGCTTCTGAGCATCCTCCATTCTCCTTTCTTGCACATACCCTGCAACCATCACAGTCCATGATATCACATTTCGTTCAGGCATTATATCAAACAGTAGGCGTGCATCCTCTATTCTCCCGTTCTGCACATACCCCGCTGCCATTGCATTCCAGGACGGTACATTTCGTTGAGGCATTTTGTCAAACAGCTCGCGGGCATCCTCAATCCTCCCATTCTGTGCATATCCCGCAACCATCGCATTCCAAGCTACCACATCTCGTTCGGGCATTTCGTCAAACAGTTGGCGTGCATCATCCAAACGACCATCCTGAGCATACCCTGCAATCATGGCAGTCCAAGATACCACATCTCGTTCGGGCATTCTATCAAACACTTTACGTGCATCCTCAATACGCTTAGTTTTTGCATAATGTGTAATCTTCGAGTTCCATGAAACCAAATCTTTAGTGTTCCTGTAAATTCCATTGTTTCCTCTTAACAGACGAATTATTTTCCTCTTCCTTTCTGGCCCTTGCTTTAATGCAGTTAAAGGACCGGTTGACGCCGTCCTCACAGGAATCATAAAACTGCTTAAAAAGAAGTGATTTCTCTTCTGATTCTGATGCCATTCTAAAAGTTTAATGCCTTGTTGGACTGCTCTCAAAACGCGAATTTGGGATTTTGACGTTGACGATTGCAATACTGCATTTGAGAAGAAAAGATTCAGCATCAAAGTTGAGCGGTTTCTAACATCAAAGGTGCAACTACACAGACAAAGAGTACTTTCTCGGGTCAATTTAGTTATTTGCTTTTTAATACGGTGAATTCTATTTGTTAATCAGGTTAGGCTCATTGATGAAATATACTTGTTTCTTCTCTTTGTTAAGTAGAACCTTTTACTTTCTAATTATTATTAAACTAGCAATTGCACTTTAGGTGTGCAATGAGGTACGCCGAATAATTAGGAAAATAGATAAAGGGAGACATGGATGGATGGACAGAGAGAGGGAGACATGTCTAGAGATAAAGGAGAGGGGGGGGATAGAGGTAGAGATGAAGATATAGTGAGAAAGGAAGAGGGAGACAAATAGACGGATATAGGGAGAGGGAGAGGGAGAGGGAGAAAGAGAGAGATATATATATAACTGAGAGAATTAGACATAGATAAATATAGAGGGAGAGAGGGAGATAGTAGGGAGAGACAGAAATATATGGGAAGAGAAGAGAGATGAAGATAAATGGGAAGAGAAAGGGAGAGAGAGAGGTAGAGATAGAGATATATATAGGGGGATAGCGAGGGAGCGAGGGGAGAGAGATAGAGAGGGGGACAGAGGGAGAGAAAGGGAGAGAGGGAGAAAGATGGAGAAGAGGGGAGAGAGAGAGAGAGAGAAATAGAAGGAGGAAGAGGGGAAAGAGAGAGAAATACAGAGGGAGAGAGAAGAAGATGGGGGGAGAGGGAGAGATTGGTCAAAGAGATAGAGAGGGAGAGATCGAGATATATAGAGGAAGAGTGATATAGATGGTGAGTTAGACTGATACAGAGATAGAGATATAAGGAGATATAGAGAGGAGGAGAGGGAGAGAGAGACAAATAAAGAGAATTAGAGATAAATAAATAGAGAGGGAGAGAGAAAAAGAGAGATAGGGAGAGGGAGAGAAGTAGGGAGAGATACATATATATGGGAAGAGAAAGAGAGAGATAAGAAGAGAAAGGGAGAACAAGGTAGAGATAGAGAGGGGATAGGGAGGGACGAGGGAGGAAGAGATGGGGAGAGATAGAGGGAGGGGGGAAGATAGAGAGAGGGAGGGAGAGAATAGTCAATAAGGAGTGAGGGATAGAGAGAGGGAGAGATGTGGAGAGAGAGAGAGAGAGAGAGAGAGAGATAGAGAGAGAGAGAAGGAGAGGGAGAGATAAAGAGAGAGGAGAGAGGGATAGATAGATATAGAAGAGATAAATATATAGAGAGGGAGAGAGGGGAGGGGGAGAAAGAGATGGAGAGATAAGATAGAAGTGATATATAGAGAGATAAATATAGAGGGAGAGATGGAAGAATAGAGATAGAGAGAAAGAGATATAGATGAAGAGGGGAGGAAAATAGAGGTAGAGATGAAGATAGAGCGAGAGAGGAAGAGGGAGACAAATAGATAGATAGATATAAGGAGAGGGAGAGGGAGAAGAAGAGATAGATAGATATAACAGAGAGAATTAGAGATAGATAAATAGAGATGGAGAGGGAGAGAGTATGGAGATATAGAGATATATGGGAAAAGAAAGAGAGATAAAGATATATGGGAAGAGAAAGGGAGAGAGAGGTAGAGATAGAGATATATATAGGGGATAGCGAGGAAGTGAGGGAGGGAGAGATGGGGAGAGATAGAGTGATACATAGATAGAGATATAAGGAGATATAGAGAGAGAAGGAGGGGGAGAGAGACAAATAAATAGAGGGAGAGAGAAATAGGGGAGATAGAGAGAGGGGAGTAGGGAGAGATAAAGATATATGGGAAGTGAGAGAGAGATAGATATATATGGGAGAGAGAGAGAGAGAACAAGGTAGAGATAGATAGATAGGGGATAGGGAGGGAGAGATGGGGAGAGATAAAGAGAGAGAGGGAGAGAAAGGGAGAGAGATATAGAAGAGGGGGAGAGAGGGAGAGAGACAGGTCAACCAAGAAAGAGAAGAGGGGGAGAGGGAAAGAGATAGGTAGAAGGAGAGAAAGAAGAGGGGGAAGAGAGGCAGAGAGAGAGAGAAAGGGAGAGATAGCTGAAAGAGATAGAGAGGGAGAGATAGAGAAGATGAGATAGAGAGATAAATGTTAACATTTATTGTTTAGATAAATATAAAATTTTACATAACAATGTAAAATTTAAAATACAATAATATATTACAATTTATTAAGGCCCTCCTCGCTCAATCTGCCCTGCCGCCCCACCATAGAGTCCAGTTCGCGCTGGCATTTCTCCATTATGTCAGGGTGCCGAATCAGCTCTGATATGGCCCATTCTACAGTGGATAAGGACATGTCCGTTCCTGCAGTGAAGATGTTTTCTCTTGTCCGCTCACAGCAATAAACATAATCTAAAACCCTCATCGAACCCTTATTTTCAGGCTGACAGCTCGCCAAATTGGAGCAGTGAAAGGTCAATACCGACGTGAAAGAGTTTGGAGGAGCAGGAAAAAACAATAGCGGCGGGCAAAGCAGCCAAAAATGACAAAAAATAGCCGAACAAATGGCGAAAAATGATGCGGCTAAGATTTGCTTTATCGTTTTGCATTGATACGGACGGCGCGCCAACAAGTTGCATTAATACTGGCGAGAAAGTAAAGCCGACGGGTGAAAAGCGGACTGCGTGAGAAGCGGTGAAAGCGTGAAAAGGTGGATGGAATATCCAACGATGGGCAAACATTCATTTGTCTCCAGCCTTCTCCTCACCGTCGATTTTGAAAATTAGCTTGCTCTACTTCATATTGGATACGCCTACGGCGTAAAATATATAAAAAAAATATAAGATAATTTTTTTTTAATATACAATAAGGGTGTTCCCGCGACCCAACCAAGCGGCATACCTAGGCGAGCTGGGGCGAGACTAGTCCCCTGCGGGTGAGATCCGTCACTCGCAAGAAGTCCCACCTCTTAAATCTAGGAGCGGAGTCGAACCCGAGACAAATGGGGAGCAAACCCACTGCCCAAGCCAACTCTACTACCTGTGTGGGCTAAAATATAAAATAAATTTATATTCATAAAATATATAAAAAGAAAATTATTTTTAAAATTTTAAGAAGAGTTACAAAGAGTTGTATATATATTTGTTTAATAGAAAATTACATAATATTTTTTCTTTCTTGTCTTGTATTCATTTTAGTCATATTGATAAATATTTCATTCCATCACGTAATTTAAGAGTTACAATGAACAAATTGATAGAACGTAGTCTTAGCCCTATCCTTTAGCTAGTTTATTCCTAGCAATCTAGAGCAAATTTTGATCCTAACCTTTTCCCTACCTATGGGCATGATCACTATTATGATTCTTTCCTTTGAACATAATTGTGTTGCCCACTTTAATCAATGCTCACTTCCACATTTCTTGAGTCAACCATGTTCCAAAAAGTGACCATTGCCAGTAGACATAAGTAGAAAGTTCTCAAATTGAATGCTTAGGGTTACCTGTTTATAGACAACTCCTAATGTACTCTAAAACACATATGAAAGCATTGATCTCTCGACAAATATTTGAGCATTAGGAGTAAGTGAAATTAAATAATACTTTCAAATTAGAAACATCCTTGCATTCAATGTCCTCCATTTCAACATCCACTTATCTTGGCATTACTTGTTGTGAACAAAAATCACAAGGGGGCTTGATTAAGGAAGTAAAGTATTTCAATCCCAACACAACAAGCTTTGAACGATCTTCGTAAATATTGCCTTGACCTTGTGCAATAATTGAAGTGAAGGAGAAATTCAAATTATGTGAGAGATATAAGATTGGATCATAGTTTTTAAAAGACAAGATTGAAATAGTCCTTATGTCTAGTTGATTTATAGTGCTCAAAGACAAATATATTTGGAAAGATCTAAAGTTTACATGCATGATCTAGTTATAAAAGTGCAACAAAAAATAGATCACAATACACCAATCCATCAACTTATTGAATGAGCTAAGCAAATTCCTAATCCCTCTTTTCAATCAAGCAATTACTTGTCTTTTACTTCAATCCATGCATCTATGTTGTCTAGGGTGTGATTAACTAGTAGTCATTTTACTTCCTTAGATTAGCATGAATTTAGAAGAGGGATAGCTTTAGGGTAGTATATTTCTTCCTATTCATTTTGTGAACCAAACCTCTTGAATTGCTTTGTTTCCCCTAGGGTTTTACTTTTTAAATTTTTCAAATCAAATCATTTTTATTTTGAATGTTCATTTTAGATTTTAATCTTATTGCAATTTGTTTTTCTTTATATTTGCTTCAATTTATTATATGTCAAGGTCTCAACCTACTTTCTACTCTCTACTAAGGAGAAGACCTAAGTTAAACCTTGCAATACCTTTGATCAAATTCAAGAAACTAATATTGAGGATTTGAACACTACCACTTAATGGGGGAGGTATTTTGATTCTTATGCTCATGTAGCAGAAATGGTTCTTACTACCTAAATGCTTAGATATGGTCTTTTCTCATTTAGATAATAATGTCAATCCTTTGGATTTAGTAGATATCCTTCATATTTATTAATGACTAAACCACATGGAATGAAAGTACAAAGAGGTATAGGCCAAATTATAATATCATTGAAAGTTCCTTGAATGATGTGTCTCTTCCCCCATCCTCACAAACATCTTCTATTGTGCATCCTCTTACCTTTTCTCCTACATTAATCAAGTCACATGTTAACTATCCCCCTTCCACGTCCCATCCATTTTCTATAGACCCTACTTTATATAATCATCTTATTGTTCCCACATATCACATATTACTCCACCCACATGTCTTGTGTCATTATCTTGCCTTCCTCCACTATTGCCTAACTAATATACACTCAACCTATTAGCTCTTGTATTTCTACATCCACTCTTATTGCCATTGTTACTCCTAGCATCTATCTTTACACCATTGTTGATATCATTTAAAGATGGTGAGATGCAAAGGTTAACACCTTATCTCCTAGTAATAAGAAAGATATTGGAAATGAAATTAATCACAAACCACTTTCTTATAAGATTCTTGCTTGTCTATTTCTAATGGGTTCTATGTACTCTTGGTTTGAAGTGTAAATGGCAAAGTGGGCCCATGACTCATTTGAGATCATTTAATGCTACTTTCCTGGAATATGTCTATGATGATAAAATTCTTCTAAGATCTTTCCAAGAACCTTAAAGGACTATGTGCTTGAATGCCTTTATTATTTATTGTAAGGTTATATCCATCCATCAACCATTGGTGAATGCTTTTGTGCATCTTTTTAATGTTAATATTGGCCTAGAGGTCACTAAGTCTAATTTAGTGGAGTGTAAACAATGATCAAATAGAGAATACATGACTATGCCTTCCAATTTCAATTATTATCGACAAACACATAATATAATATCCTCGATGATGAACTTCAATGTTTATTTATTAAGAGCTTATTGCCCACTATTCAAGTGAAGGTGTATCTAAATAGTTATAATTCATTTACGGATCTTTGCACAAATGTGTAAAATATTGAATTTAACTCTTAGAAGCTAATGCACTCACAACCATCCTACCCTTATAGGTTTTTGTAGAAGAAATATTTCAAGAAGAGCAAGGATGTGGTACACAAGAATGACATTAAGCATTCCACTAATAATGTTTCTACATCATCTATGGCCTCTAACATTATTATTATTTCTATAATGTTGAGGAAAATTGCAAAATGGCATAATCCCCTACATATTGTACAAAATTTGTTGTACGAAAACATGATTACTTTGCTACTTATTCATCTAATACATCTCTTTACATGTCAAAGGATTATGATGCTAAAGTATATTGCACTTATCATAGAGTTAATGATATGGAAAATAATATTGGATTGAAGCATAAATTCAAGATATCATAGATAATAATATGATTCATGTTGAGGGTACAATGATGGGGGCAATCACTTTGTGGCTCCCCTTGATCAAAACACAAATTTACACCAATCCTTTTCTATGTAATACCCAATAAAATAATGTAAACATGATTTAAGAAGATACAAATATTAAATAAGAACCAATTAATCATCCTTCTCACAAGTTTCACTGTTGTTTAGGTGTAATATTAAAGAGCAAGATAAACAAACCATTTTGTTTGATTACATTTTATCTTGATAAAATCCCTCATAATTGGTACCACATATCAATTTACCATACAACCAAAACTGCACATAGATACACTGAAGTAAAAAAGGTAGATTTGGGGTTACACTATAATGTTTGTGTGTAATAATACTTACTAATTCCTTTCACCAACAAATTTATACACGTTTGAGGGTTTCTTTCAAATCCTCTAATGGTTTAACACATGACACTTGATTGCATCGTCATACTTTAAGAAAATTATAAAGAGAATCTCATATTGTTTCATATATTTCTCACCTTTAATTGTTTTAGCTTCTTCTTAGCACACCTTAGATAGAATGATTTCAAGTTGTTCTTTCTATCTTACATCAATGTGATATTTGATTCATCAAGGAAATAATGTAAAGGTATCAAGGATCAAGTATCAACCTCTTATGGAACATGGAAAACTTTACTATTGATACACTTATGCATACTTCAAAATATCCTCCACATGAGAGAGATGGCATTTATATAGTGTTTATCAATGTTATATAAAACATACAATGGTTATGACCATGGAGAAGACTAACACTATGAAAACATAAAAATGGAAGATCCATAAATCCTACCAAATATTACAACTAAAAGGCACAATTTTGTATGTAATATGACAAATAAAAATGATAATGAATTTGAAAATAAAGGGCAATCACAAACCAAACCTAGTGCTCCAATGAAAGATCAAATAAATACAATGGTAAAAGTAAGAAAAACTAAAGCAAGTTTGGGTAACTAATCCAAAGTTGAATATTGTTCCTCTTACCTAAAATGTTGTGAAGTGCCCTATATTACATATTGATTCAATCCCCTTTAATTCCCACATGATTGGAAAAGATGAATTTATTAGTGATTATTGGGATGAGGATGGTCTCTTTGTGGAAGAAGATTAATCAAATCTAACAAGTTGAGATCTTTTTTTGTATGGTTTTCCATGTTCTTATTCAATTTGTGGATGGTCGGGAAAGACACTTTTAGTGGTGCATGTTAACAAAAGTTTTAGGATTAAGGTATCGTTTACCTTGCAATCCTTTGTATAATTTATATATCTCCAACGGTCTTGGAAAGTGGCTTTGGATGCCTAAGATGGAATTAGAAATTATTTTGTAATTTAGATTCCCTGGGAATCTTGGCATTAGTTGTTATATACATTCATGCAGGAGGTAGAGTTGGTAGTGGAAATTATAGCTATTTTTAGTCAATTTTTCAACTTGGGCTTGATAATTGATTAGTGGAGCATCTTGAATGTTATTGGTGGGTCCCACATGAGTTGGGTGATGATTTTGGACTCCTACATTAGGACATCAACCATTATGGAGAAGTTAAAATTCAAAGATGTCATATATTATTGGTATGGAGGTTATTTTCTATATTCATGGCTTGTTGGGAGTTACATTTACTATTCTGGAAAGTGCCTCTTTATTTTGCATGTGGGAATTTTTATATTTTATGATGGTTTGATGTCACATTAATTTGGGGAAACATTGGTGGTATTCCTCTCCAATTTCTTCATAAATTGGGGACATGAGATAGTAGTTTTATGATGATATTGTTTTACAAGTACACAAGTGTTGACAAAATGTTGTCAAAGTGAAGAGAGTGTTAATGTGTGGTTGTATCTTACATATGAAGATTAATACATACTTTTCCTCTTTCTTGTGTGGAATTTTTTGAAAGATTTTCTCCACATAAATCTTGTGTTAATGTGGTTCGCTAATTTATTTATCATTAATGATTTATATAATCACTCAAATAATCTTAATGGCAACCCTTGTTTAAAGAAACAAATTTTAGATTTTCATACATGTAGAAGTTATTCTTGTAGTAGTTTCACCTTGTTTTCAATGTTTGGTATTAGAGCTAATAGTTATGCATAGAGGAGGACACATTTCTATTAAGTGTTGAAAGTTTTTTGTAGTGGGAGATTTTGTATTTTGTAGTTTTATAAAGTTGAGGAAAGGATTGTACACCACGAATTCTACTTTCCATGTGGATATTAGGAATATCAATGATACCATATATAAGATATAAAAGTTGAAGATGGAAGATCTCCTTGAAGAAAGAGATTAACAGTTTCTTATTTCAAAATAAAAGAAGACATCAAATGTGTCTAATAAATATTGATTAAAACTAGACAAGAATGCATAAGGAACCATACGATTGTTCCTTGCAAATTTTTCCTCTCGAATATTTTCAAGGAGACTACTGTATACATTTCGTGGATGAGGATAAGTGATATCTATCAAACCAAAAGTCTCACTAACAATTTACATCTCAAAAGATGGTTATATTCATTGAAAATGAAAGATGGTGATTATATTACAAATCATTTGAATGTTTTAATTTTATTTTAAGTCAACTTGATTTTGTATATGTTACATTGGAAGAGGAAGACATATGCATCTTATTACTTTAATATTTTCTTGATACTTAGGAAAATCTAATCATTTCCATTAGTGGTAGTGGTATAGAGACAAAAGTGGAAAATCTTATTACTACTTCCCTTTCAAAGTAAATCAAAATAAAATCCACGAATGAAAGCTTGAAATATGATTTGCATGTACAAGGAAGTTATGAAGAAAATGAGGGCCTAAATGGGATAAGAAGAAGGATATATCCAAGTCCAAATGAGGTTCTTAAACCCCAAAGAAGAAGAGAGTAATGTGTTGGAACTATGGGAAAATGATACATGTGAACAAGGAATGTAGACACAAGAAAAATGTTTTAGGTTCCTGCATGAAAACGTCCTCTAATGATGGTGAGAAAGATGATTTATTTATTTATACTAAAACTATGAGTGATGATGCTTGGCTTATTGATTCAAGTTGCTCCTACCACATGACTCGTCGTAAGGAGTGATTTTCTACTTATACAACTTATGATGGAGAGGCTTTTGTTGGAGACAATAGTATCATGTAGATTGTTGGCAAGGGAGAGGTTTAGTTGTGTTTTAGTGATAGAAGGGTTAAAACCCTTAATCATGTTTTGCATATTCAGGGTCATGTGAGAAATTTACTTTATGTATCCAAGTTAAATGATTCTAGTATGCATGTGACATTTGGAAATTCTAGTTTCAAGTAGGTAAGAGGGAACTTGGTGATTGTTAGAGGATCTTGAATTGGGACTCTATTTAGGCCAAATGTATCCACTTTTTTGTAATTCTTCCAATATAAATAAAATAAAAAATGCAAACAAGTTGTGTCACCAATGCTTGGGTCACATAAGTGAAAAAATTCTTAAGACCATTATGAATAAAAATTTGGTTGAAATTTTTTCCAGTTATTCTATTGGTAAAAATTATTTCAATGAGTATTGTGTGTTTAGAAAAATGGTATAGATCATCATTTTTTATTAGAAGTAATAGAGAAAAGAGATTATTAGAAATTCATTCAGATGTGTTTGGTCCATTAGATGTTGGTTCTATGGGTAAATATCGATATTATATTGCATTCTTTAATGATGTCTCTAGATACACCTATATTTATTTTATGCACTCTAAATTTGAAGTTTTCACTAAGTTTAAGGAATTTAAAACCTTAGTTGAAAAACAAATAGATTATAAGATAAGGGCATTCAGATTTAACAATAGTGGGGAATATTATTCCAAGGAATTTGATGAATTATAAAAGAATACAAGTATTTTTTGGAAAAATACAATGTCTTATACTCCCCAACAAAATGGGATAGTAGAAAGAATGAACCAAGCCTTAATGGAAAGAGCTAGATGTATGCTAAGTGGTATGTAGCTAGATTGGTGCTTTTGGACAAAGGTTGTAAGTACTACTTATTATTTTCTTAATCAATCTCTTTGTTCATCTCTTATCGATCTTTATGAAGTGTCAAAAATAAAAAAACCGTCAATTTCATATTGAAGGAAATTTGGTTTTGAGGCTTATGTTCATGTGCCCTAGGAAAAGTGATCTAAATTGGACCCAAAAGCTCATAAATGCATCTTTGTTGGTTATAGAAAGAATGTTATAAGTTATAAGCTTTGGAATCCTCTAACCTAAAAAAATATTTTTTAAAGATGTGATTTTTAGGGGTTTAGATCTTATTTGGGTGAAGAACAACCAAAAGAAAAAGGAAGAATAAAAATGTGCACTTTGAAACAAAATAGAAAACTAGGAAGATGCACATATGGAAGAACACTTAGATGGATCAAAAGATGGAGAAGAACATAGTTTAGATGAGATTTTAGACTATGATGTGCAAGATGACCACACAAAATAATAGGTAGATACCATTACTCCTACCTTGAGTAGTTCCACAAGACAACATAATCTAGTTGATAGGTATAGCCCACCAGATTTTTGTTGTGTATTTTCCTTGTTAAGTATTGACAATGAACTTAGATATTTTAGGAAACCTCTCTTTAGAGGATATCGAGTCTTGGATGTAGTCCATATAAGAGGAGATGATGGACTTGGATGGTTGTGATCACGACATGACCTAAGTAAGCTAGTCATGATCTATTTTTATCATTGCCTAGGGTTTCATCTAGGGGTTTTTTTTTTTGCCTTTTTCTTATTATAATGATTCATTATTGTATTCAATTCATTTAAGCAATTTCATAATGATTCATGTTTTTTGGTTCAATTGTCTCTTTGGCATCAATAGCAATTTCTTTGTTTTTTCTGTCT
>VDFB02350813.1:0-23016 GCA_007258455.2 Sequoia sempervirens | reverse complement strand
TCTTGATGGAGATTTTGGATCACATTTCAGTGATTTCAGCTAGTTTCAAGAAGGCGACTGAAAATGTTAAAGAATGTATGCATACAATTACGGAAAGTGGTAGAGAACTAAAGAGACAGACTGTTGTTTTCAGCAACGTTAAAGTGCCAGATGACAAAGAGATCGATGAGTTCTTGGTCGAAGTGTTAGACCGAGTTGACATGGAGTGATCTGCTAGTTGGAACCTGCAGTTAATTTTGAGGGTTGAGTCATGAGCAGCGGTTAACTCGACTTTCAGTCTTGAGTTTACTTAGCGACTTAACATGCTTATCCTCATCCTTGGAATTATCATCACAGGAGTTAGGGTTAGGGTTTCCAGTTAACTGAGGGTAGTGTCCAGTTAACTTTGCTTTAAATAAGGGCGTGCATGCTTGCACATGGTCCATTTTAGGTTATTTGTACCGGTTAACTGATGGTAGCTTTCCAGTTAACTGTATAGTTTACTTCATTAGGGTTTAATAATTAATCTTGCATGCATTTGCGAGACTGTAGTTAACACAAGGTGATTTTAGGGTTCCCTACACCTTGATGTATATAAATAAGAGCTTTTGCTCATTTGTAATTAACTTTTGCTTGAGAGAGAAATATATGCTGCGCCTACCTTGCCCTCAATATTGCTCTTTTGGTATTTGTTCATGTGTCTTGCTATTACGATTAATTGTTATGCCACATAGGGTTTCATGCAATTGTAATGGTGAATTCTTTTTGTTTTGTGAATCTTTATCATTATGATCAATTGTTATGCCACATAGGGTTTCATGCGATTGGGATGATAAATCTGTTTTGTGAAGTCTTTACTATCTTGATCAAGTGTTATGCCACATAGGGTTTCATAAGATTGGCGTGGTAAATTCTTCCCATAGTTTAGATAAATCTGTTTTGTGAATCTTTTATCATTACGATCAAGTGTTATGCCACATAGGGTTTCGTGAGATTGTGATGATAAATCTGTTTTATGAGTCTTTACTATTATGATCAAGTGTTATGCCACATAGGGTTTCATAAGATTGTCATGGTAAATTCTCAAATCTGTTTTGTGCCCAATAAACTTGTCTAGATTGAGCTGATAGATGCGCCACCTTGCCTTCAAGTAGAGAATCTAAACTCGTTTATCGTCCGATAGTCAAACCCTGCTCCATTTCCTCATGCTCTGTTTTCTTGAGGAAATTGGATAGATTAAAGTAGATAGCTTAGTTGTAGTTAATGATCGTGAAGAAAGAAAATCCTTAGCTGCAAGCGTTCTTGGTTTTCTTAACCTTGTGCCTCTTCAATTTGAGAACAAAAAGATGGGACTTAGATTACTTTTCTTTTCCCAGCATTTCAACACAACGGGGAGCTTCCCCTCCCTAATTTGAAGAGCACTCATTAGTGAGTGTACATAGCTGTCCGTACAAACCTGCACTCCGAGGTGTTAGATTTTACGCCAACAGCATAGTTGACAAGGAGTCCAATCAGACTATAGTGGTTGGCATTGAAGAGCATGGTTTGTATGGGTTGGTTGACATTGGAGAGGTTCAGGAGCATGCATTGGCAACCAAGAGTTCATCTGTGATTAGTACTCTGTGGCATCAGCATTATGTGCATCTCAACCTATCCTATCTCTCTTAGTTGGGTCGAGGGCATATGGTGAATGGTTTACCTGACATCCAACAATAGATTCAAGGTGTTTGCGAAGCATGCCAGGCAAGGAAGCAGTATAAATCTCCGTTCTCAAAAGGATAGGCTTGGAGAGCTCACAGGGTCCTTCAACTGGTTCATACAGATGTATGTGGACCAATGAATACCTCACGAGTCATAGGTGCTAGGTATTTTCTATTATTTGTTGATGATTTCAGTAGGAAAATGTGGGCGTTTTTCCTAAAAGCAAAATCAAAGGTGTTTACACAATTTCAGAAGTTCAAGTTATTAGTGGAAAAAGAGTTTGGTTGTTCTTTGATCACTCTTAGGTTTGATAATGGGGGTGAAATCTGCTCACACAAATTCATAGACTTTTGTGCTAAACATGGTATTAAAAGACAATACACTAGACCTTACACTCCATAGCAGAATGGAGTTGTTGAGAGACAAAATCGAACTATTATAGAGATGGCTTATGTATGATGGAGAATAAGAATGTTCCCAAGAGGTTTTAGGCTGAGACAGTTTATATTGCTGTTTATCTTCTCAATGGGTCTCCGACACAGGCAGTGAAAGAGAAGACCCCAAAGGAAGCATGATCTGGGAGGAAATCGAAGGTGAGTCATTTGAAGATTTTTGGTTCTACAGCATATGTTTGGATTCCAAATGCTAAAAGAACCAAATTGGACTCCAAGAGTTAGAAGTTAATTCTCACAGGATAAAGTGATAATCATAAAGCCTATTGATTGATTGATGTGCACACTGACCGCTTGACATTCAACAGGGATGTGGTGATTGATGAAGAAGTTGGGCCTTTTCAGGTCTCTTCTTTCATCGAGAGTACTGCAGATTAGCCTTTGAAGGTTGACTTAGGTGTTCATCTTCCATTAGTTACACCTGAAGGGGGGACTCTGATGATTCCAAACATGTGGAATCCCCTAGGAACATACCACTAGCAGTACCGGATGACCTTCTTTTGGAGAACCTGGAGGAGCATCCAGATGATATAGTACCAGATGGTCCACGACATGATGCTCATGTTGATTTGGATAGACAAGGTTCGACAATGAGACCTAAGTGGTGGGAAAAACTCATTGGTGATGTTTAGGATAATGAAATACTTGAGGGTCGATCATCCAGAGGCAAGAGCATACATAACACTGTTAATTTTGCTCTTATGGATAACATTCAGGGTGTTTACAAACCACAGGACTTTGCAGAGGCAACAGGTAAACTTGAATGGGAAAAGGCCATGGATACAGAACATCAGAGTCTTATGACAAATAAGACTTGGTTCCTTTCAAATCTTCCTAAAGGGAAGAAACCCATTGGCTGCAAATGGGTGTACAAAGTCAAGTACAAAGTTGATGGTACACTTGACAAGTACAGAGCACGATTGGTGGCTAAAGGGTTCTCATAGAGAGTTGGTATTGTTTAAGAAGACACCTTTGCTCTTACAACAAAGATGAACACCATTCAGTTAGTTTTAGCCATGGCAACACAGTTTGGTTGGAAAGTCCATCAAATGGACATCATGAGTGCCTTCCTCAATGATGACTTAGAGGAAGAAATGTACATGACATAGCCTTAGGGTTTTTAGGTTACAGGAAAGGAGCATCAGTTTTGCAAACTGACAAAAGCCCTTTATGGCTTGAAGCAAGCACCTAGGGCATGGTACATTAAGATTGATAGGTATTTGGGGCAACAAGGATCCCAGCGTATTCGTTCAGATCCGAATCTATATGTCAAGAGAAAAGGCAATAACATCACCCTTCTTGTCATATATGTGGATGATATCATCATTATAGGTAGTGAAGAGCATTTGATTGAGCAAATCAAATGTAATTTGTGTCACACTTTTGAAATGACAGACTTAGGCCTCCTACATTATTGCCTAAGTGTAGAGGTTTGGCAAACATGTGGTGGTATTTTTATTTCACAGTCTAAATATGCCAAGAGTTTGCTAGACAAGTTCAGAATGATAGATTGCAAAATCGTGTCTACACCCATGGAGAAAGGGCTGAAGCTTTCAGCCAACAAGACTCAAAGGTGATAGATGAGTTAGTTTTCAGGCAACTAGTGGGTAGTTTTATCTATCTTATAGGCACTAGATCTGATTTGAGTTATGTTGTGTTACATTTCCCGTTTTATGACAGCCCCAAATGCAGAACATTGGGTTGCAATGAAGCGGGTACGAAGATATGTGAAAGGGACACTTGACTTTGGCATTCTGTATAGCAGAATCAAAGATCCTAGGCTAATTGGGTTCACAAATTCAGATTGGGCAGGTTCAGTTGATGACAGGAAGTCCACTTCTGGGTATGTTTTCAATCTTGGCACGGGTGTAGTCACATGGATTGGTAAGAAGCAGCAGGCAATAGCTCTTTCCTTGACTGAAGCGGAATATCGAGGAACCGTCAAAGTAGTATGTGAGCTAGTATGGCTTCGAAAGATGCTTTCAGACATGTAGATATCTCAAGAAGGGCCTTCACCCTTGTTTTGTGACAATCAAGGGGTGCTAAAGCTTGCCAAGAATCCAGTCTTCCACGAGTGTACCAAGCATGTAGAGCTTCATTGTCATTTCATACGACAACTTGTAGAAGATGGATTAGTAATGTTGCAATATTGTCCCATTGGAGACCAGACTGCAGACATTCTAACTAAGTCTTTGAATTTCATACGATTCTTAAGTGTTCCAATCAAGCATAAATCAAGTATTCAGCAGGTATTTGAATTAGTCTTCTTTGATGACATTCTAATTTATAGTAAAACCAGAAGAGCATTTGAAACACTTGGATGTGGTGCTGGACATTTTAGAACAGCAGTCCTTTTATACAAAAAAGTCCAAATGTGGGTTCGGCTTGGTAGAAATTTGGTATTTAGGGCATAAGTGCCAAGGGTGTGCAAGTGGATCCTTAAAAGATCCAAGCCATTTTAGTTGGCCACACCTAGTACACTAATACAATTGATAGGGTTTTTGGGCTGTGTAGCTACTATAGGAGATTTGTTAAGGGATTTTCTCAACTTGCTGCACCTTTAAGTTTGATGAAGAAAGAAGCTTTCAAATGAATTGTAGCTGCTCAAGAAAAATTTGAAAAAATTAAATAGGTAACGAGTTCATGCCTGGTACTTGCTATACCTGATTTTTCTCTTCCATTTGTGGTAGAATGCGATGCTTTAGGAGAAAGAATAGGGGCTGTTCTAATTCAGAGAAGACACCTTGTACCTTTTGAAAGCTAAAAATTGAATAACTTAGAAAAGATGTACTCCATCTATGATAAAGAGATGCTGGCTATTATGCATGCGTACTTTCTATAAAGAGATGAAGTGACTAAAGTTGATAGGTACACGGTGGTAGATGGACTCATTTTGTCTAAGAAACTAGTCTTCTTATTTCCCAAGTCTAAGATGAAGGAAAAGACATTGAGAGAAGTTCACGATATGCCATTAGCAAGGCACCCTGGATACTTCAAGACATACAAGAAAATGAGTATGATAAGGAAGTGGGTATTAAGTTTGGCTGGAAAGGTAATGAAAGGTTTTTTGGCCTAAGATGAAAAGACTTTTTAACCTCAAGGACCCCTAGAGAATAATAAAGAGACAATAAATGGTATTTGGTTTACATGGTGTAATCAACATAGTGGTCCTAAGAAGCTATACTCGAAACTAGACAGATTTTATAATGATAAAACATTTTTCTGTTCCAGGGCTTCTAGCAATAGCAATCATGTTATTGTTAAACCCTACTTTCTTTCTAACCACCACCTGATTGAGGCTGAATTCTTCTTTAAGAGTAATTGGATTGGGCCTTTTAAACTAAACTCCTCTCTTTAAAGGACAAAGATTTTGTTTTTACTTCCAGGCTTGTAAGGGTTGGAACCATGAGAGGGAATCTTGTTTTGCAAAATGGAACATGTGCTCCTCTGTATGGCAAATTTTTTTAAGAGCTCTTGGTAAACTAAAAACAGTCATTAGAAAGAACTGTACTAGAAAGCTGGAAGATCTTATTATGGCTGAAGAAATGCTACAGAAGAACCTTGATGACATCAATTGTCAAGAAATTGTCAGGAGTAGAAAGCATAGTCTGAGATGCAAGCAAAACTAGATTAATAAAGGGTTAAGAATCAGAGCAAAAGTCAACTTGATTAAATGTGGTGACAATGGGAATAAATACTTTTTAAAATAAATTTTGTAGAGAGAAAATTGGCCAATTAAACATCAATGGGACTTTAAGTTATGACCATGATTTAATAAGTAAAGAATTTCATTACCTCTATAAAATATTGTTTTCTTCTACATGTATGAATAATGAAACTGAGGAGGTTAGGGATCTATTGGAGAGGATTATTCCTAGGAAATTAAGCTTGGAGGTAGCTGAAGAACTAGAAAAGAGTATCAATATAGAGGAGATAAAAAATGCCATTAAGCCATTAAAAAATGATAAGTCTGCTGGTAATGATGGATTTCTTGCTGAATTCTATAAAAAGAATGTTGATTGGGTTGTAAGTGACCTGTGAAGTGTTTATAATGAGGCTTTCCAAAGTCAGACAAATCCTTAGTCAAGAATTGGAGTCCTACAACTTTGCTTAATGTCTCTTATAAAATAATTGTTAAGGCTATCGCTTTGAGGCTGAGGAAAATTTAATTACCAGCTGAGGAGGCCTTGAATGGGCCAGAGTTTTTGGGCAATCTATATGCATGTTTTTACATATTTTGAGAAAGCATATGCAGGATTGAATGGTCATTCATACTGCTTGTGTTGGAAGCCATTGGTTTTAAAGAGAAAGTTTGTAGGTGGATTAATATCTTGTACCAAGATGCCAATGCTCAATCTAATATAAATGATAAGCTATCACCTCCGTTGACTATGCAGAGATCCATTAGACTGGTTGCCACCTTGCCCCTTCTCTGTTTGTTATTTCTGCCGAAGTTTTACATTTTCTGCTAAGAGAGAATTCTTTTGGATTGTCTGTAAAAGGGCTTAAACTTCTAAATGGTGATGAGTTGATTGATATACAATTTGTTGAGGATACTTGTATTTTCCCTACCATTGATGATATTACAAAAACAACACACAGAAAGTTAACCAAGATTGCATAATAATCTATTTAGAAATAAGGAGCAAAATCATCCTTATATAGGATTACAAATATCTTATGCACAAAGGATAAGGATGACAACTCACAGGAAAAATATCTAAAGTCAACATGACTTTATTAAAGAAGACTCTAATGTAATGTCCCTTACCTAGCCTTGCTCTTGAATTCGCTTGTTTGCCCTAGAATTCGATTGTTGATTAGGTTTAGGGTTTCTTCTTTCCAAAAGGAATGTGTTTCTCTAATGAAATAATCCTAGATTGAAATCTGCATTCACCAATTTAAAAACATTTCCACATACACATATTTGTTAGCAATAATATCTAGATATCCACAATATATTCATAAACATAAATCAATTAATGAAGACATAAGAGGAGTGCCATAGGTGGATCCGCCCTGAAGCCCTCATGTAAACTCAAGAGGTTGTCCATCACAATCCTTCTTGCCTAGGGGCTTAGTACCTGCATACTCCACTCATGGTAACACCTCAGAAGACACTCGTCCTATTAGGGGAGAGGAACCATAGAGTCCAAGTGGCCTAAGGCCTACCACCTTCTCTTGCCCAATCCCGTATCTTGGGCCTAAGGGGCAGAGACCTTGGGCCTAAGGGGCTGCAAAGCCCAATCCCTTGTCTAGGGCCTAAGGGGCTGAAAGTGGGGTTTTTAGGCAATCCAACTTCACCCATGTTTCGTCCATCCTAATAGGTTTACAAGCACATAGTAGACAATCTTTAAACAATCAGATATATTTGCATTCATCCAAGATTTATTTCATGCCTATAATCAAATATATTCTCATTTACCAATGGTTCTTTAAGTTCATCATTTCCTATGATAATTCTCATTATGATAAGATTAAAGGAAGTCATTATATCAATAATCAAATTAACAATATCTAGTTCTTATATTTAGAAAATGCTAACTATTATTGCTAAGTGAATACATCACCTTGAGTTGTTGTATCTCTCCACCCTTTCTGATTCCTTACTCGCCTCCTTCAACCCTATATTGGATTGATTATAGGATGAGGACAATTCATAAATATACATAAACTCCTTATGTCTATATTAAAGAGTCATCATTACTTATAAGGCATAATAATTACTGCAAGTATCATTATTGTATATTTATATTATCTATATGTTCCTATATATATATATATATCTATTATTAGTTAATCTAATTACCTTTACATATACATGTTTTCTATATATATATATTTACTTATCTCTATATATAAGATATTTAGTTATTCACATATAATATATATGTGTCTATTTCAAAACCTATCATTTACTTCCTTAGATTGGTCTATATCTCCTACTGGGTATAATAATTACTGCCTAAATCCCTTTCCTTATTTATTATTCTATTCCTTCCTGATGTATATCTATTTCCCCATATAAATGTTGTACCTCCAAACATATTAATTTATTATTCTGAAGTTCCATCCTATCGTAAATATGTTGACTTACTATTCTGGAAGTTAATTCTAAAACCAGTATACTAACTTGCTGTTCTAAAATTCCACTATTTGATATATATCTGCTCGTTGTTTCTGAACTTTCCTTTTCTTTTTCCCCTTCCTAATCCCATGCCTCTCTTGTTTGACTTATTTGTCTTATATATCTGATCGAGTCTCAAAAGACATGACTTTTCATGTCATCCTTGGTACCCGCTTTTTCCAAGTGTTGTGTCCTTTGCAAGTGGACATTCCTTTTACCGGTTACTAATAAGGATCATTTGCTTATTATGATTGCTTTTAGTATATCCTATTTAAATATTTATTATTTTATATCGGTTATTTTATTTGTTATCTATTTATTATATTTTATATTTTGTTATTTATTTCATACTTTTTATTTGTGTATTTTATATTAATTTTATTCTCTATTATGATTACAATATTTAAATTGTTTTATATTTTAATATTTATAATATTGCATTATAATATTATCTTGTGAGAATTATAATTAAATTACTAATATTTATAATTTTAATATGTATTTTGTTTTTATCTTATGATATAATATTATTATAATAATATTTAAATTGAAATTTTATAATTTTGATATCTATTTTATTTAGTGTTTGTATGGTATTGGGGACATGACACCTAAAGACTCTACTAAGAGCTAATTGACCATTACAAGATAAAACATTACTTTAATACCCTCCCTTAATGGTCATTCTACTAACTACACCAAGTTTATCTCGAAATTTCACAAATTTGTCAAGACTCAAGGACTTGGTAAGAATGTCTGCAGTCTGCCCAATCTGAATTTGTGAACCCAACCAGCCTAGGACCTTTGCTTCTGCTATACAAAATGCCAAAGTCAAGTGTCCCTTTTGCGTATCTCAGTACCCGCTTCGCTGCAACCCAATGTTCTGCCTTTGGGGCTGTCATAAAACGAGAAATGTAACTCACAACATAACTCAAATCAGGTCTAGTGGCTGTAAGATAGATAAGGCTGCCCACTAGTTGTCTGAATGCTGACTCATTGATTACTTTTGAGTTGGTTTTGGCTGAAAGCTTCAACCCTTTCTCCATAGGTGTAGACGAGATTTTGCAATCTGTCATTCTGAACTTGTCTAGCAAATTTCAAACATATTTAGATTGAGAAATAAAAATACCGCCATTTGTCTGCCAAACCTCTACACCTAGACAATAATTTAGGAGGTCTAAGTCTATCATGTCAAAATCCTTACACAAATTACATTTGATTTCTTCAATCAAATGTGCCTCGCTACCTGCAATGATGATATCATCCACATAAATGACCAGAAGGATGATTTCATTACCTATGCTTTTGACGTATAAATTTGGATCCGAAGGACTTCGTTGGGATCCTTGTTGATCCAAAGACCTATCAATCTTTATGTACCATGCCCTGGGTGCCTGCTTTAGGCCATAAAGAGCCTTATTCAGTTTGCATACTTGATGCTCCTTTCCTACAACCTGAAAACCATGAGGCTGAGTCATGTACATGTCTTCCTCTAAGTCACCATTGAGGAAGGCACTCTTGACGTCCATTTGATGGACTTTCCAACCAAATTGTGCTGTCATGGCTAGAACTAACTGTATGGTGCTCATCTTTGCTGTAGGAGCAAAGGTTTCCTGCTAATCAATACCTTCTCTCTGGGAGAACCTTTTAGCCACCAACCATGCTTTGTACTTGTCAAGTGTACCATCAGCTTTGTACTTGATTTTGTACACCCATTTGTAGTGAATGGGTTTCTTCCCTGGTGGACGATCTGAAAGATCCCAAGTCTTATTTTTCATAAGACTCTGATGTTCAGTTTCCATGGCCTTTTCCCATTCATGTTTATCTTTTGCCTCAGCAAACACTTGTGGCTCATACACTCCTTGAATATTGGCCATAAGCGCAAAGTTAATTGTGTTCTGCTTGCTCTTGCCGTTGGATGATTGGCCCTCAACCATTTATCCATCTCGAACATCACCAATGAGTTTTTCCCACCACTTAGGTCTCTTTGTAGAAACCCTTTCATCCAAATCAGCATGGTTATCATGACTTGGGCTTCCTATTGTTGTGTCTTTTGGATGCTGATCCAAGTTATCATCAATAAAAAATGGGTTTATTTCCTCGTGCTCTGAATCCCCCCCTTCAGGTGGAGCTTCTTGAATCTGAATACCTGAATCCTTAGGAAGAATAGGTTGGTTATCAATAATTTGGATCTTAGAAGATGTCGGAAAAGGTCTTGCTTCCTCATCAATCACAACATCTCTACTAAAAGTCAAGCAGTTTGTGTCAACATCAATCAACCTGTAGGCCTTATGATTTTCACTGTACCTTATAAGCATTAACTTCTTACTCTTAGGATCTAGTTTGGTTCACTTTTCATCTGGAATCTAGACATATTCAATAGAACCAAAATCCTTAAGATGACTAATTGTCGGTTTCCTCCTAGACCATGCTTCCTTTGGGGTCTAATGTTCCACTGCCTGTTTGGGAGACCTATTGAGCAAATAAATTGCAGTATATATTGCCTCAGCCCAAAATTTCTTGGGAACATTCTTGTTCTCCATCGTACATTGGGCCATCTCTGTGATAGTACGGTTTTGTCTCTCAACTACTCCATTCAGTTGTGGAGTGTAGGGTGTGGTAAGTTGTCTTTTGATGCCGTGTTTAGCACAAAAGTTGTGGAATTCTTTAGAACAAAATTCGCCTCCATTATCAAATCTAAGAGTGGTTATGGCACAACCAAACTCTTTTTCTACTAAGGCCTTGAACTTTTGAAACTCATTAAACACCTCGGATTTTATTTTTAGAAAATATACCCACATTTTTCTACTAAGATCATCCACAAACAAAAGAAAATACTTGCACCCAGTGACTGATGCCGTGTTCATTGGTCCACAAAGGCCTGCATGAACTAGTTGTAGGACCCTCTTGGCTCTCCAAGCTTGTCCATCATCAAAGGGTGTTCTATGTTGCTTCCAAGCTTGGCAATCCCCACACACACCTTGTATCTGTTGTTGAATGTCAGGAATGCCATCTACCAAGTTCTCTCGGGCCAATTGGGAAAGGTAGGACAAATTGAGGTGTTCATACCATTGATTCCAAAGAGTATTAATGGCTGATGCACTCTTGGCTGCCAATGCATGTTCCTTGACCTGTCCATTTTCAACTAATTTATACAGTCCATGATCTTTTATACTAAGAGCAATAGTCTTCTTGGTATCCTTGTCAATGATACTGCATTCATGTTTGTTGAACATGACATCTAAATTAGGACTGTGTTGCATAATCTAACTTCCTAAAAGTAGATTGAGCTCCATTCCAGGTACGTAGCACACATTGAGAAAAAGTAACTTTTTCCCACTAGAGATTAGTTGCACAATCCCTTTACCTTCAACTGTGTACTTCTTACCGCTGCCAAAGATCACTGAATCAGAGCAAGCAATGTACTCTGTGAATCGGTCTCGCCTATTGGTGAAGTGACATGATGCTCTTGAATCAATGTACCATGTAGATGACTCTAATTGATCTATTGGTCTTTGGGCCATGAAGGCATAGAAAGTTGATGCCTTCTCTTTTGAATGCTCTGTGACATGAGCCTTCTGCTGAGGCCTTCCTTGGTTGGAATTTTGTTCAGCCAACCTCTTTCTGTAGTGCTTCATATGACCTAACTTACCACAATAATGACATGTGATGTTTTTCAAATGCTTTGTTGCATCCTCGTTGTGACCTTGTCCTTTCTTGTGTGACCATTGCTTGTGCCTTTGTCGTTGGCTGCAAATGCTTGTTCCACACTCGTTATTTCATTGCTGCTACCAAACTGTTTCTTCCATCTATCCTGTTGTAAGAGCTTATTGCATAGCTCTTCAAACTTTGGGTCAACATCCATACTGGTGATATTGAGCATCTCAATGAAATGCTCATAAGCATGTGGTAAGCTTTTTAATGTGATTACCACCATGTCCTCTTCCATTTTTCGACCAACGGCTGACAGCTGATCCTTGATGTCCTCGATCTCAAGTAAATGCTCCTGCAAGGACATTTTCTCATTCATTGTGATCGAAAAAAGCATATTCTTTAGAAAGAAGGCCCTACCTTTATCTGAAGTTTTATGAAGGTGACACAAATGCTTACAAATCTCAGCTGAAGTTGTCCCTGTTTGGACTTCAGGAAGCATAGCATCGGTCATAGATAATTTGATGAACATAACTGATTCTTTGTCACATTCATCAAACTTGTCTTGGTCTTTACCCGCAACTGTTGGCCGGGTGGTGGTACCAAGGACAATCTTTTCGAGGCATCAGTACTTGGAGATTGTTAGCATGTGCTTCTTCTAGGTGTTGTAATTTGTGCTAGTAAAACGTTGATTGCCTTCCAACATGATGTTGGGTAATGAAGCCATCCCTCCTGCAATTCAAAATCACGGAAAACGAAGAAGCTGCTGTTAGAAAAACCTCTGAAATTTTTGGGAAAAAATTTGCATAACCTGAGCAACAAGTAAAGAACCCACGATTTTATTAGAAAAACGGCAAAAAATCAGGAAAAATGTGCAAAATGTTCTGGAAAAATCTGCAAAAAATTTTTTGGAAAAAATTTGCAAAATCTGGAAAAAATCTGATTTTTTCTAAAAAAATTCTTTAAATCCCCTGGTGGTGATTTTTAACTATTAAAAAACCCACGAATTTTGTAAAAAAATCCACCAAAAAATTAGAGAAAATAGACCCACAATTTTTTTTCAAAGAAAAATCGTCAAAAACCTTTGTACGAATCCATACAACTTCCTTTGGCATGTTCTTCTTTGTCTCTTGCGTGCAATTCGTCACTGCCACAATCTGTAGAATTCACGTGCTCACCAATCTCGAGAAATTACAAAATCCGAGTTCTGATACCATATTACAAAAACAGCACACAAAAAGTTAAAGATTGCATAATATTCTATTTAGAAATAAGGAGCAAAAACATCCTTATATAGGATTACAAATATCTTATCCACAGAGGATAAGGATGACAAATATCTTATCTACAAAGGATAAGGATGACAACGCATAGGAAAAAAATCTAAAGTCAAAATGACTTTATTAAAGAAGATTCATAAAGACTATCCTAAAAGCTAATTGACCATTACAAGATATAACATTACTTTAATAGATGAGAATAATTTTTTAAATTTAAAGAACAAACTGAGCTTCTATGTATTGCTTCCGGATCTAAATTATTTGATAAAAAATCTTTGGTTGTTAGTTGGAATGACTCTCCTCCCATTTGGTTTAATAACATTGGTTGGGCTTGGTATGGACCTAATAAGATTGTCGGATATCTGGGTACATCTTTTGCTGTTTCTCCTTCCCTGAAAGATGTGGGATTGGGTTGTGATGAAAATTGAGAAGAAATTTGACAGATGGCAGGGCCATATGTTATCCATTGTAGTAAGATTTCAGATATGTTGGAAAGTTTTTCCATCATTCAATCTTTATTATGCTTCTGCCTGGCCATTAGGTAGTTGCCTGGTTGAAAAGATTCACAAATTGATAAAAAGACTTTCTATGGTCTGACAAAAGGGGAAACAGGAAAAGACATGTAGTATCTTGGCAATTGTGCTGTCTCCCTAGGAAGTTGGATGTTATGGGTTTAAAGAATCTAAAATGTCATGGTATTGAATTGGCTGCAAAATGGATTATTAAATCTTTGGAGGGGAATTAGCCTGGGAAAATGCTTATCAGAAATAATATTAGTAAGGCTGTGCTGAAGGCAACAAAATCTTGGAAAGGCCTGCATCCTCATGATATTTTGTTTGGTAGTTTTGCTGTGAATTTTTCAGGGTATATGGTATTTTGTAACATTTGGAGAGCTTGGGAGTCTATCAAGGTGTTAGTTTTAGGATCAGAAATGTCAACAAGCAGAAAATACAACACAATGAACAATGAACACAGTGATTACCCTGGGAAAACCCTCCTACTCGAGGGAGAAAAACCCAGCAAAGAATATTCTCTTATACATCAGAATAATAAGTGCTGAACACTGCTTACAAATCAGGCCCTAGACAAGGCCGAGTCTAATACAATGAATAGAGACACTTCTCCACAAATGATGACACTTCTTTTAGAATCAAATCTGCTGCTAAGAATGGCGAACTGCTGCTGAAGTGGGAATTGCTGCAGAAGATATATTCGAATTGGAGTGAATTAACTTGATGCCTGAATGAGAGGACTCTATCCTCTTTATATACCCAACTAGGTGCCCACCTTTTTAGGGCCGACCTAGAAAATACAAGTTTTGTTTAACAAGCATGAAGGCCGACTTGCCTTAGTTACATTATATGTAAGGGAAAATATCTCCGGAAGCTACACAACACTAACAAATGGGTTTCTAAAGGGTTAGGAACTTGTCTTAAGAAAAGACAAGAAAGTACATGTCTACAGATCTGTATGGTGGTTCCTTCAATACAAGAATAGGCCTTTAGCATTAATTCAGGGTATTCTTCTAGGTAATGGATCTCTAAATGTATTCAAATTTTGGTGATATTTTTGAGAAAGTTAAATTGCTTTCTTGGAGTAAACTGAAAATGAGATATAATGTTCTTGATACTCAAAAAATAGCTTTTTCTGTTCTCTTGAATGCTTTGGGAGATCTATTGCAGAATCTTCAGATGCTTTTTGATACTGAAATTCTTTATAATATTTCATTGTTCAATGGAACCGCACTATCTTAAATTTCTAGTAAGATTATCTATGACAGTTAACTGATACCCAGGAGATATTTAGTTACCTTAATATTTAGATGGAATAGGGCTTTTACTGAGTCCATCTGGAATAGAATTTGTCAAATCATTTGGTCTGCATTTTTAGAACTTAAGAAAGCTTGCTTTAGATGGATGCTACTGCTTCAAAAACTGGCTGTTGACAATTTTAGAAGCCCTAATGGTCTTTCCTCCATTTCTTGTTGTATGTGCAATGTTAATGAGTCCTATAAACACCTTTTTTCTAATTGTCCTATGCAAAGAAGTTCCGGATCCTTTTATTAAGGGTGGTTGGCTTAATGACAAAGCTATTGTCTGTGAAGATATTGCCTTTGATTTTATTAATGGCTTTAATAGGTAATTAAATAGGTTCTGGCTTGTATTAATCACTGAAATACTATGACTCATTTGGTAAGATACGAACAATGGGATTTTTCAAGGAAGAGTAAGAATGCTTACCAACTTCATTCATGAAGTTACCCCATTGCTTGTTGCTTCACAGATGTCTATAACTTTGGATATTTCAGAAGAGGAGTTATTTAACTTTATGAACAAGGGTTATATCAATCTGAAAAAACAGGATGTTATACATGCTGAATGGTGGCTGGAATTTGAATTTGACGAGGAAAACAATGATGTGCAGAATGATTCTCTGTTGACAAGGTTGAGGATGTTCCTGAATGGATATGTAATAATTAGACTGCTACAAAAATATAAGAATTGTGTGATAGGAATTTTAATATTTATTGATCATCAAGCTGGTCTTACACTTGCTGAGCACTTGACCTTGGACAAAATGGAGAAGGATGCCGTTGTTGATTCTGTTCATAATAGTATGTCTGATCAGCAGATTGATACTTCATCAAAGTTGGTCGTGAACAGGAAGAAGAATGCTGTTGATATTGATTCTGACTTAAAAATTGTGTCTGATCTGCCTGCTAATGTCTAAAACCATTACATTCCTCTGGTTTTTGCTTAAGCTGTATTAAGTGATGTTGTGATAGCTGGTTTTTGACCCCGCAAACTTTTCCTTTGGGGGGTGTTTTGGTTCCTATGTTGCTGTGACTGTTCTGGATATTATGGTTTAGCTGTTGCTATCATATTGTAACTCCTCTTTTGTAAACTTTATGCAGTATTAGAGAAAAAACTGAAATCAGATCCAACACAATGAAGGACTAATGTGGGGTGTGAGTGTGATTTTGTTGAAGTGGTACATTGCAGCGTCCTTACTAGACAACATAAATAACTTAATTGTGAATTTTGTGGGAGATATTGTTCTGTTAAGTTCTGGAATGCTGTCATAATATTTGAAAGTTCATGTATGCTTTCCTAGTGGAATGTATTTGTGTATGGAAATCCATTTAACAGTATCACACAAGGGCTCAGTTTGTAATTTACATTTTAGACCCAGATTATTGAGAAATTTTAGCTTTGTCAAAATTTTGTTGCTGAATTTTTCTAGGTCAGCTTTATCAAGTTTATTTTCGAGGATGTATAGCCTTAAAGTGAGAACCATAATTATTGACTCTCGTTGAATACAGGATACAAAGCTGGTGTACAAGCACTATGCAACTTTATACTTTGTATTTGTATTTGACAGCTCTGAGAATGAGTTGGGTATTCTTGATCTTATACAAGGTGATTTTTCTTTTATTTTTGAAGAATCATCTCAAATTTTTATTCCATTCAGAAAATGTCATCTGCTTGCTTCTAACCAATTTATACACGGGCAGAGTTTGTGCATACATGCCCACACAAAAGAAACTTTTAGTGTTCCATTCTTTCATTTACTGTGAAACGTTTTTGTAAGGAAAATGATATCAACTAGGTATTAGCTACTTCTTCTAGTAGGTATGTACAAATCTCTTACCATTAGGGTCTGTAATGGCCAATTAAAACAGTGATACTGACTATTCTTAGATTTTATACGGTTAAGTGTGTGTGCCACTCTGGAGCTACTGTTGTGACTTTGCAGGCCCTTGGAAAATTATCAGAGGTGATTTAGTAGTATATTTTATAGGGTGGGATGATGATGCATTTATTTTGCAAAATCTTAAATTGGAAAGATAATATCCAATGTTATTCCAAGTTTCCGGGACGGGGACGGGGACGGCAAGGGATGGGGGATGAGTTTTGGGGACGGATTTTTTTCGGGCCATTTTTGGGGATGGCAGGGGATGGTAAAGGGGAAAACTATATTAAAAATAGGGAAAATTTAAAATATATAGAGAAATTTCAAATATCTATATAATAATATTGATAAAACATTTATCATATACATTATAGATCCTTAATACATAACATTTGAGTTGAGAGTTCACATGAGAGTTAAACAAATTAGCAAATGTCAAAACTTAATTGCATTCATAATTCATTTTCTACATACATGTGATATTAAAAATTAGTATACGACTTACAACAAAATGCCCAAAGGCTGCAAATTTCACTTTCAACTATAGTATGAAAATTCAAAATACAAAAACAAAGAAAGTATACTACTGCCCCTATCTACATCTCCTAACATTGCATCAAAATCGGTGTCCTCCTCTGAGTCATTGCCATTCTGAGGGTTTGCCTCATTTGATGGAATCTCAACCAATCCCTTCTATGCCTCCTCATCAACTTGTGCGGCATCTTCGGGATCAACATTTCATTGTAAAGTTGGAGTTTGTCAATACTTTGGAGTCTGATGATCTTGAAGTCGAAGTGCACTATGCATGGCCACTAGCTTCTTTGTTCATCTAGAGGTAAGCCTATTCCTTTTGATGGATGTTTACTACTCTATCTGATAAGTTAAACACATGAATAATAATAGAGATGACAATGCATACTAGATACATGCATAAAATATATCTTTATTCGCTCATGAAATTATTATAGAAGAAAACCAGAGATGGTCAGCCAAGGATTAGAGTTGATCTGACTAGATCATACTACTCTCCTTGACGATACACAATGTATTTAAAGGACTCGACAATTGCCAAGAAGAACACAATCATCAACCAATCAATGCTTATAACTACCTGAAGCCGACAACCAATTGATACAAACAATTAATACATAGTCGGATAACCAATATTTCTGAAGCATAATAATAGACATCGTACACTGACTACATCATCCCCCCCAAAAGAAAAAGTCATTCTAGACGACAAGTAAGCGTCAAGTAACATTAGGGAAGACTTGCGAAACTAATGACGAGTTGTGGACAAGGATCGGTAACCAAACTTGGAAGTGTACTTTGCAAACTCAAACTTGGAGTGTACTTGGCAATTCAAATGAGTGCAATGGGGTTTAGGAGACGCACCCCGATGGGGTCAAGGGGCTGATTACTTGTAGGTCTAGAGAGTGCAAAAAGCGATACTAACAAAACTAAAAATGGAATTTTGAATTAGCCTTATATAGCGTATATTTATTAGCCGACAAGGATATTTGCCAGTGGTTGATGGCCCATACGATTAACCAGCCACCAAAGCCCAGCGATTGAATTACTGGCGTGACCGAAGGAAATGATCGCAGTGGAACGCTTTGAAATTCGCATGGTGCAAAGAGTGATCAAAGTGCCAAGCATAATTTACCATGCCGTTAGCGTTGAGAATTGCGATACGGTATACGCGGTATGCTCCAGTCGAATATAGATATATTCCATTGCTCTGATGCAATTACGCCGATCACTCCATTGGGAGAATGTACGACCATGATGGGAAGATTACGACCTTACGATGGAAGAGTCAACACCCGATTGTTACATTGTGGAATAGTGAACTTTTAGTACTTATAATGAGGCATGGCACTATCATAAGCTGTCATGCGGTCCTCCTTTGATTGGTGGTGGCGTTGGCATCTTTGTTTGTGCGTAGGGTGCACTGTTGGGCGGTCTCTTCATGAATTCGCTACAGGTCATACAATATCTTCTGGTTGGATGTCACAGTGGAATAAATTGCATTTATCTTGAGTGGCCTGTTATGCCATCGTTTGGCAGACATTGGCATAGCCAGCGTTGCGCATTTTGTTCTCCTCACACACTACTCTTTGGCGCGAGTCCGTTCTACGAGAATGTTACCAGCTGCTGCGGTGTACAGTAGCGCGCCCAGGATCATGCGTTGCGCGCACAGCCGCCGACGACCTGATGCGATGTGTCCTCTGGCCATTATGATGTCCCGCTTACTGGCATGGCTATAATTACATAGAATTTCTTCAAGAGGCCGTACAAATATATCATTATATGCCCATACTTCGTATTTTTTAAGTGGCAATATTTTAATATTTGCCAACTTGAATATTTTAATATCTTTTGTAATGTCCCCTTAGCTAGCTTCAGTATCTTGATGGATTAGCCTATCATCAGGTCCTCGTAGGCTAATATTCGTGTTTAGACGACTCTATGTGGGAGTTATTTGGTTTTTTAGGTGGCAGTTTATGGTGTTTTCTTTTCTAGTACTTGGTGATATTCAGGGTTTTCCTTCTGGAGGTGTTTTGGGCTCCGTTTATGCATACTTACTATTTTTAGTAGGTCACTCAAATGTTGGGGTCTAGTCTTACTATTTATAGTAATCCACCCTGGTGAGTAGAGGAATCAGTGGGCTACCTTCTGGCGTAGACAAAATTAATTAATGTTGATTATTGATGGAGTTATGATATTTTAATTATTATTAAAGTGACTACTTTAATAATAATTAATTATAAAAGTGGATATCATTTAATGACTTTATTGACTTTATAATAAAGGTTTATTTAATCAAATAAAGTCAAATCATTAAATTCATTGATATGGGCGCCCACATGAAATGATATTATAAGGTGACAAAAAACAAATATATTTTATTATGTTTAATGACTAAAAGTGCCTTGGGAGTCATGCTTTTTGGGAGAGATATAAAGCTTTGAATAAACATTCATAAAAGGAATCTGGGGAGGTTGTAAGGAAGCTCACACCGCTAAGAAGCCAGGTGCAGAAAGGCGGAACTTTGGGATTGGAAAACCAAGAAAACCCTTTTTGGTTTACTTGTCACACCAGTTGTACTTTATGGGTGTGAAGTGTGGGGAAACAGTATGCCAAAGTGCAGTTGGAGACAAATAGAAAGGATCCAAAAACACCTAATAACAAACAATCTCAAAAGAAGGTTAAAGCCACGATTATAGCAAATTCTTCTAGAAGTGAGAGCTTTCCTTCAAACCTCAGCGTGTAGTTAATCCAGATTAACTAAGAAAGATTCGGCTCATAAGATGCTCGATTCAGGCGTTGCCAGGGGACACATGAATATACGAAAGACTTTGGGGTAAGTAGATAACTGAAATTGATTTGAACAAGTGGGACATCAAATTACAAGTGTCTTAGCACCAATAGTGAAATAAAAAATTGTGAGCGAAAAATTTAGGACTGCCATGTGGTAAAAACAGATTGGGCGAAAAAAAACATACTACATCAAAGAGGTTAACCTGACAAAGGATCATAGTGAAAAAACTTATTTAGGTGCAGCTATTAAAGGGAAAGCGAGGCCGTTAGTTGCACAATTGAGGACGGGATCGCACCATCTTAGGTGTGAGACTGGTAGGTGGAAGATACCTAAGGAAACTTGGGAAGAAAGAACTTGCATATTTTGCAATAAGGGGGCGGTGGAAATAGAATGGCACTTCATCATGGAATGCATAGCTTATGAAGATATTTGTACTCAATAGGAAAATAGATTGGTTGTGGACAATATGCAGCAGTTATTTGAGGAGGATAAGATCAACTAGACGACCAGCCTTCTAGTCAAAATTAATAGTAGGAGATCTGACTTGGAAAAGAGCATGAAGACAAATTAAGTTTGTCTCGGTCCCATAGATTGTTTAGTCTTGTGGACGTCATTAAAATCTTTCATTTCATTTCATAATTCATTCAACACTTAGCAAATTTCATGAGTTTTGGCTGTGAGAAGAAAACCAAGGTTTTTGCTGCAATTAGGTCTTGAAGAACGCGATTTCTCTCAAATTGTGCATTCTACAGGTGTGAAATATCACCCAAAGTTTGCATCTACAGGTGACTTGACATTGGAGGTCACAAACGTGCTTAATGGAGTTGATTTTTCAGTGTTAGATCATAAATTGGTTGAGCAAATCAGAAGTATTGATAGCTGTTGATAGTTTATTGCTGTTTGCATCATTGCTAGGCCGTACCATTCTTCATTTGCTGGGTCTTACAAATCATTATTGCTAGGACGTACTTGATCTAGGGAAGGGCGTGAGACTTCTAGGCTGAAATGCCTAGGTTATGAGCACCATTTCACCTTCATTTGGGGAAGCTAGTCTATGGCAATGAATCTGCTTTAAAATTAACATGGAGAAACAAGTTTATTGAGATAGGCGTCCATATATGAGGGTTTCCAGGATGTTGACATAGATTTTCAGAATTGCAACTTATAGTGCTTGGCTCTCCGGGTATGAGTTTCTTGTAAATGAAATGCAATAATAAATATGATTTGAATGCTAATAGTATTTGCTTCAACAATTTTTTTATTTTGCATCTATTTGTATATATCTATATATCTCTTTGGCATAAACTTGCAAAAAACAAAAAACCATAAAAACCAAAAAAATCAGACAAGGCAGTTTCAGTAAGCAAATATCTCATATAAGAGTGGGATATTTCATCTTCCCCTTGTAATATTTTGATATTATAATTTTTCATTTTTGATTTGACTTGACCAATATTTGTGCACTCCAAGTTAAATATTTTGCTTGTTGTACTTTGATACATATTGTCCGTTATTCTGCATTCTTCTACAATGTTGGATACCTTCATTGCAATTGTCATCATTTTCCAACCATGGATTGCATCTCACGCACATAAACTATCCAACTTTCCAAAATCATTTTTCATCAGTTGCTCTTCACTAAGAGTCATAGCTTCTAGAAATTTACAAGTCAATTGAAATACCCCATAGTCCTCCATTTTCTAGTGAAATAAGCCATGAAGAGTATTTGTTTCATTTTCCAAACCTGACTGTAACTTTAAAATTCCTTCATCATTTGGTTCCATTGGACCTTGACTCTCCGTCCATTCTTCTCTAGAGTTTGAATCTGACGAATCCGAGGAAGTTGCTTCCTCACTGATTGCTTGGTTTTTTGAATCAATTATATATTTTCGACCCTTATTCTCAATGGAGATTATATTCTTTTTCCAATTGTGATCGGCTTTGGCTGCCACTAGCCAACTCCAACCTAAGAATTCATCGTATGCTTTCTTCCTTAATGAAATGACCACAAAGATCAACAAAAATGCTTGGGTTCTGATAATTACCTTTTGTCCCATTACAACTCCAAGTATCTTAATACCTTGTTGATCTGCACCCACCAGTTGAAAAGTTGGCGGCCAAATGGTCAACTTTCCAAGACTTCTCCAAGTGTCTTCTAGAAGTACATTCACGCCAGACCTGCCATCAACAATTGTATTAGTGAGATTCCTTCCAGGGATCTCCATATTCACCACTGTTGGTTTCATTGTCGTGTTAACTGCCAGTAACATTGGATCAATCACTTGGACACTCGAGAGTGGAGGTTCAGTCATTGGTGGGTCGAAGCATGTACCATCTCATTGTCCCTCGATACAATATTATTTTGAAGTGTAGGAATACTCCGCAATAAATCCACTACTTTAACTGTTACAGTAGCTTGAAGTACTTGCTGTGCAATATTTTTCTCCGGTTGTAATTGATTTGTTATTGTACTTGCATTTGCATTTGTGTGGCATTGTTTGTTGTCCATAGCATTCTCCACTTTAGCCCATGCTGTACGAAGCCTTTCTTTTTCTATATGTGGGTTCATGAAATATCCCACCTTGTTCTGAGATATTTGCTATTGGGATTGCCCTGTTTGAATTTTTTGGTTTTTGTATGGTTTTTGATTTTTTTGTGTTTTTGCAAGATAATGCCAGGAAATGCAAAGAGATATATAGATAATACGGATAGATGCAAAATAGACAAAATGCTGAAGCAAACATTAATAGATTTCAAATCAGATTTATTATTGAAGGCTTTTACAATAATCTCATACCCGGATAGCCA
>VDFB02350812.1:46150-92264 GCA_007258455.2 Sequoia sempervirens | reverse complement strand
TTTCATCCTTAATCATTTTTTATTATCTATTTCTTTTCACTTCTCACCTATTCTATTATTTATTTATTATCTATTTCTATTTACTTTTCATCTTTAATTATTATTTATCATCTTTTTCTTTTTTCTTCTTACTTCTTATCTATTCTAATTTATCATTTCCTTGCTCTTTAATTGCTAATTATTTGCTCTTTAATTGCTTCTTAATTATTAGTTATTATTTAATTCTATTTATTTCTCTTCTATTTTTTATCAATTCTTTTTACTTTCATCTTGTTGGTTCCTTTTTTGGTCTTGTTTTCTTATCTTTCATTTTCTCTCCGTTTTATTGACATATTTATGTTTTGGTGTTTTTATATATATACCTTTATTTATTTGGGTATGTGTGGTTGTTTTTGCTCTTTAATTATTAGTTATTATCGTTTTATCTACTTCTCATCTACTCTATTATCAATTTCCTTTTTTCTTTCACTTTATTTCGTTTTTTTCTCTTGGTAATTTATTTTGCATCATTTGATTGTTTTTGTTAATTTATTTTTCATCTTTTGATTGCTTTTGTCAATTTATTCTCCATCATTAACAAGATTACTTTTGTTATTTTAATTTAACAAACATTTGTTAATCTATTTTAACAATCTAGATTACTTTTGTTAATTTATTTTCATCATGTGATTGCTCTTGTTAACTCAAAAACTTTTTATATAGTTTTTAAGTTATTCCATTTAGTCCCTTCTCATGTGTTTGTTTTTTGTTTCATTCTTTGTTCATCATTTGATTTCTTTTGTTTTCTACCTAATTTCTTTACTCTTTGTTATTTTTTAAGCTATTCTTATTTAGTCTTTTCTCTTTTATTTCTCCTTGACAATTTACTATTGTCCCTAGTGGTTAATTGTTTCCTTTCATCCATTATTATAATGGTTCCTTGTTTATTTATTTTTCAATAATTTTATTTCTTATTTATTTGTTTATTTTCGTTTGTCCTTTAATTTCTTACATTTGTATGTGCTTTGTTTCTGCCTTATCTTTCTTATCCTTTGCATATATAATTCAGATTTATACTTAGGTGTTGTCATTTCATCTATATATTTATATTTATGTTATGTTTTTGTGGGGAGCGTGCCTCTCAACCTTCCCAAACCTCTCTTCCCTCTCCTTTATATCCAAGTCTGCTTGCTCTCTCTCATTCTCACTCTACTGCTAATCATCCTGATGATGGATCATGGAGTATGATCCGAAACGTTGATGATATAAAAATCACACACAGTTTATCCAAAAATCTTGCATGCAATTTTCTTAATGTTTATCATTAATTGTAAGTGCACATGCAAAAGATAAAACTGTGATAGAAGTAAAACTTTTATATCTTCCCCAGAACAAACATAGTTTTATTAGGCTGATAATCATTCTGTTTCCAATTTAATGGAGACGAGTTCTGGGAAGAAAATTGGGGGTGTAGTACAGCTGTGAAGTACTTGTTTTATCTTCAGTTTATCAGTCAGCCTGTCAGAACACAGAAGAGAGGATTGTTGATGTATTGGTGGGGTTGTTCTTTCAATTCGTGCCCGTCAACAGCCAATGTAAAGACATTCCTTGATACAATTGGATTGTTGGTGTATTTGATTGTGCTGTTCAATGGTTATTTATTATTATTTTATATAAATAAACTGACACAAAATTGATAGAATTGACTTCTCAACGACAATAGTGTCAGGTTAAGTCTTATTTTAGTAATTCTTTGGAACCTTTTAACTATTGAAGTACATTACAAATTAAATAACACTTGTATCTTCATATAGAGGAAATTCATGTTTTCTTTGGGATTATGATTCTTAAGAGATTTATTCAATTTCTTCTAGGTGTCATATTTTAGAACATCAAAAAAGTAGGGTACAAAGATTTTTCTTGCTGAAAAATGATATAGAAAGTATTGTTGACATAAATGTAATTTTTTCTTTTAGTTTCTTTGTAAAAGTAAATGGTTTATTTTGGACAACATCATAAAGAGAGAATTTCAATAGCCTTCTAAATGCATTCTATGTGGGGTTGACGAGGAGAGTGTGGCTCATCTTTTCTCTTGGTGCTTTTTCTTAAAGGTCTTTAGAGACAATGGTGGCACATCTGAATAGCTTGTAGTTCATGGTAATTTTGTATCTAAATTTGGACTAAATTTGAGAAATCTTCTTGCTTATGCCTCTTTAATTTTGGTGGCTTAGGATATTGATCATATCTTTATTATTTAGAAAATTAGGTTGGAGAAAAGATGTCAAATTTTTCAAGGTTATCGAACTCTTATTAGATATTTCTAGTAGAAAATTTTGGACTTGATAAAAAAACATGGTGGCTAAGTGATCTATTAATAAAGTTTTAGTTGTCTGGGATATTCAGTATTTTGAGAAAATTAGAATTGAATCATTTGGTTCTCTACTCTTTCTATCACTAGGATTAAACCTTCCAATAAGGTGAATAGAGTGCATAAGTGCTATGTAGATTGTTCGAGTTGGGAATGATAATGATGCTTTAGTTCACTTCTTTTTTGTTTTTCTATGGGGTTTGACACTAATAAATAGATGGATGATCAATCCATCCTTGTGAATCTAGAGAAAGCTATTGAGATGGGTTTGAACAAGATAATTTGTGAGATAGATTCCATGATTTTGGTCCCACTTATGAATAATGAAATATCTCATAAATCTTCTTGGGTGTTGGTATATTTTGTGAAGCAAAACCTTTTTCTTTTGCAAAACAATTGATTCTACCTCTTTTATTCATAACTCTTAGAGAATTGAATGTTATTGTAGCTCGTATTTGGCCAAATGGGTCCCTCATATTAGTCACATTTGGAATGTCAAAAAGTTGGATTCTTTGTCTTCTACATAATTGTCTTTACAATTTATCAAACCTTTCATAGTGATTTGGCTTGATCATTCTAGGATTTTTTTCATTAGGATATTGAGGTAGGATAAAATGTCATCTTATTTGGAGATCTCGAGAAATCCCAAAGAACAATAATTTGAAACTATTTCCACTAAAATCTTATTTATGTGGTGAAAATTGAGTCCATGAGAGAGATCAACTAAGAATACAAAGTAGCCATGAAAAATAGGTAGTCAATGGTCAAAAGAAATTAAAAAATACTATAAGTTCATCACCTCTAAGAAAAACCACATGAATGTCATATTTTCTTACATTATGTCAAGATTTTTTCCTAATTATGGGATCTACCTAGAACAATCTCCTCATCAACGAACTCATATGCCCTGTAGGCAAGGAATTTCACCATTCTATTATCTTCTCGATTGCAATGGTGTATTATAAAGTTCATCGATTCCTCCAATATCACCCAAATTGCTTCAACAATATTTTGTAGTTTCCTGTGTTGGTATGTTCTGACTCTTAATGGAATTTATGCAGATTTGTGAGGTGTCTTCTATGTCTATATATGTTAATTATATTTCTTGGAAACAATTAAGACCTTTTAGAAGTGCTCTGAATTCAACCTTGTTATTAGAACCAAATGGTAATTTCTTCATGATTGACCAAAGAAGTTCACCATAGTCATTTCAAAATACAATTTCAACACTTGATATGTTGGGATTAACTTTCATTGCGCCATCAAAGTGAATTTTAGTGGATATATTGGCTTTACAAATAAGGAGAGGTCTTCAATAACTTTGCAAACTATTCTTCAATGATCTTCAAACCTTCAAAGTACCTAAATATGTGAACACACAATAAAGAGAAAGAAATGGTGAAAGTCTTTTACAACACTTTACAACACCTTCACAAGACATTGTTAAATGCATTTTATTCACTTTGAAAGGGTCCAAGACCTAATGTGGATGTGTAAAACACCTCACAACACCAAATCAAGGCCTCATTAAGTCCAATTTATCATCAATTATTCCCATATCAAGCAAGGTCTACACTTTTTGGTGACACATTAAGCTCCCACTTTAGTGAGAGGATGAACTTGCTTCAAACTCACACTAAAATAGACATTCAAGAAGAGTCCAATCATACTAATGTGGATGAAAAAGAATGACAAAGATAAAGGCATCAGTCAAGCCCCTAGGATCCAAGATCCTAAGTCAAGCCAACTTAAGCATGAAAGGACATGCACAAGGTGTATAATATGTAGTAAGACAAGATACATGATCATACATTGGCAAGAAATAAAAGGAAGAGAAAAGTGAAAATAAAAAGGTGGATCAAACTTCGATCGTTTGTGAACACGTTGTGGATCAAATCTAGGCTATTTTTCCAAAAATACATACTCACTTTGAGGCAATGGAACTCTTGGCTATCTGCTAGGTGAGAAGTCCTAAGAGGTGAGACACATATGGCTGATATGTGCTCACACACACGTAGGTGGCTATGGGAAAAAGTCATGCCTCAGAATGGGCTTCCTGCTCAACCATACCAAAGTTATACCTCCTAATAGCTTTAATAAGGTGCCACAAAAAATGGTCTTCAAGCTCTATGAGGTAAGCAAAACTTTGTATGCTTGACACTCATAGACATTGTCAATGAAAAATAGTGCAAGGAATGTTCAAATGGATTTTGCTTAGTTAGTGTAAGGTCTCATCTTAGGGAACATTGTGCCTAATGTCTCCAAGAGAGGAAAAAGTGAAAATGGTCCCATCTTGTTTCCAAGAGAGGACAAGTGCAATGTCTCATCCTAAACAACATTGTAGCTAATGTTTCTGTAGACATGCAAAATTAGCATCATGCATTAGGTCCATTCATCAATTAATCAAGTTCACCTTCATCCATTCATCAGGTAATCTCATTAATTTCCATCTCCTAAGGTCATTAATTTAAAATTAAATAAACATTATCATTATCCTTTTAATCAAATAAATCAAACATTCATCTAATTAAATCATAATTCATATTTCTCCCCTTTTGATTTAAATAAATCCAAATATTGAATTCAAAGGGGTCAATCTCACCTAATCATCATTAATCTAATCTAATCCTAATTAGCCTAACCTAATCACCCATCACATCCTCTAGATAATCCCACTTGCACAATTAAATCAATTTATTGATTTAATAAATTCCTTATTTTCTTTCAATATGGCATTTATAGGGAATATTCCCTCAAGTTTGAATTCAAAAGCAAGTGGACATGTACATCCAACAAGACATTTAATAGGTCTTACATGTCCCTTTGCAAAGGTCAAACTCAACATTTACTCTCAAATTCAAATTTGAAATCTTCCTCTCTTTGGCACGTTGACCAAAATGTGCTCATCCTCAAGCCTATCACAAGTTGACAAGTGGCCTCTTCTCATTGGCTTATCTTTAATCCCACATCCTCCATGTTTGGCATTCTTTTATCACTTTTGGCCATAAATAGAGGTCTCCTCTATTGTTCAAATCCTCCACAATCTCCACAATCATTCATGTAAAGTCACTCTTTTTAGGAGAATTGATTTTTCCAACCATCACTCGATCTTCAAGGCATTTCATCATCTATCTTATCTTAGCAAGGATTGGGAAAGGGCTCTTTCCATAGAAGCACCAATCCACTATGGGATAGGGTTTGGTCATGATTTTATGTGCATTTAATTATCTTTGTTCTATTTAGCTTGCATATTTTAGTATGATCAATGATTTCATAGGGATACTTTATCTTATTTGATTGATTCAACTAACAACTCATTTGTGTTTGTTTTTGAACCAAAATGCAGATTTGGCATCCACAGTTTCCAAGAGAGAAAATTGCAAGAAAAAGAAAATCACACAAAGAAATATGAGTGTTGATTTATCATCTTAGGGAACATTGTGCCTAATCTCTCCAAGAGAGGAAAAAGTGCAAATGGTCGCATATTGTTTCCAAGAGAGGACAAGGCAATGTATCATCTTGAACAACATTGTACCTAATGTTTCCAAGAGAGGAAATTGCAAGAAAAAGAAAATCACACAATGAAATATTAGTGTTGATGTATGCCCCCACTTTAAAGTGGTTGCTAACACCATTACTATGAGTATTTTCTTTAAAGTAGAAGAGTAATAAATGAGATCTAACTAGGAAAGTCCTATGCCAAGTCATATGTTTCCTATAAGCTACATCATGAAAAAGGTAGTATGTCACATGTGAGCCAACTTAATGCATGTCATACACATCACAAGATTGCTCTTATATGTTCATGAAAGGTTAACAGCTAGCCAAAAGAGGCAACGACAAGTGACATACGAGGACAAGGCTACTTAACCCTTTGCCCCCACTTAGTGTAGGACAAGGATGAGCTGAAATGATTAATGAAATAAATGCTAGAGTGAAAATTGGTATCAATTAGAGGAAAGGGTTGCACCACATAACGAAGAACACAAAAATCCTTAAGATGTTGGATTTTACTACTAAAAGCGTTACATTCATTAGTAGAATGTCAGTGAATTCTATGATAGGTCCAAAATGAAGTCATGTAATAGAATTTTTTTTGAGTTCTTGGAGGAAGGGATATCAAGTGACCTTGGAGGAGTCTCAACAAGATACCTTATTGATCAGTGGTAGATGTTCTTGTATTATGCGACAAAGATATCTCTTGCTTAGATGTACAAGATGTCATATCTACACAAGACTCTATAGATTAGATTTTTCTCTCTTGTATATGAGGGTGTAAAATCTAATGAATTCAAATCATTGGTGTTTTGCGAGATGACATTTACATTAAGCGAGGATGTCTTTGTTTGTGTCATTTCTTGCAAAGGAGAATGATCAAGACCACTAGTCTCTATGAGTTCAGGATGCTTTACAATTAAAGTTGTCTTAGGAGGGTGTTTTGTGATAGTGTTGATGTTGAGAGAAGGCTTGGTGATTTATATCAAAGGAAAATATCCAAGACCATGAGTTGTTTCTTGTGTGTTAGGGTCGATGGGGACATAGATACCTTGTTCTCTAGCATGACATCCTTTTCCACTATATCCAAGTTATTTCATCAGTTCATAACCTTTCCCATAAAGTTTTTTCATTGCTTTTGGATCGAGTTGTTGGTCATTGTTGTGTTCATCAAAGGTTGTGTAATTTGTTATGTTTTGGTCTAAAGGGGTTGAAGTGGATGCTTTCAAAGGGTTGTCTAAATTTTTTGTTGACATTAATGTTGTTTCTTTTCCCTTGTTAGAGACTTTATGTATGATCTTGTATTCTCCCATGAGTGTTGGTGTGAAATTTAAGGAACCCTAATCGTCGTCTAATAGCTTCATGACTTGTTCATTTTTTTTTCATTGTCATTTTGTTGCACAAGTTTCAATTGTGTAGTTGATGTTGATGTGTTCAAGGGATTTTCTTTATTTTTCTGAAGTTGTAAGACATTATAAGGCACATGATCAACATCGAGTGTATATACTTTGTTGTTGTGGATGTATTTCATTTTACGATGAAGAGTGGAAGGCATACCATTCATTGAATGAATCCATGGTCAGCCTAGAATGAGATTATATGGAAGATCGTTAGGCATAACACGAATTGGTGTATCCAATGTAACCTCCCCAACTGTAAGAGGCAAGGTGATCACAGCAAGCGATTGTTTTCTTACATTGTCAATTTCATTGATAGATAAAGAGGTAGGTTGAATATTTGATTTATCAATGCCAAGCCTATCCAAAAGGGTCACACTACACACATTAACCCTTGAGCCATTGTCAACAAGGGTTTGTTTTATCCCTTTTCTTTTGTATTGAGATATGAGTATGAAAGCTTCATTTTATTTTTTACACTTCCAAAGGGGGGAGTTCACTTTGGTGGAAAGCAATGTTAGCATTCAATCCTTGAATTAGGGATGCTATCTCATTTGGTTGCATGTGAGAAGGGATAGGAATTTGTTGTAAGGTCTTTTGAAGCATAGTGTGATAGTTAGGTGAATTTTGAAGTAAATCCCATAGGGATATCTTTGTAGGAGTATGCTTGAGTTATTCAACAAGATCATACTCTGTAGGAGTTAACTGAGGATCACTAGGCAAGATGGGATTAAGAAAAGGTAATGGTGTTTGGGTGGTTTTTTGTGGTTGTGGATTATTTCTAGTGTTATATGTATGAACAATAGGGACAACCTTATCTGCTAGTTGTGCTATGAATCAAAAAATGGAATGGAGTCTTCCTTGTAAACCTCCTAGTTGTTTCAGTGTTTTAGATGCCTCCATTCGAGAATAGCTTTGACCTTAGTAGGATCTATCTCAATTCCTCTCATGGACATGATGTACTTGAGGAGTTTCCCTAACTATACTCCAAAGACACACTTTTTTGGGTTGAGTCTGAATTTATATTCCTCTAACCTATCAAAGATGGAGCCCAATGTGGCTATATAATCTCATCTTTTCTTAGATTTAGCCAATATATCATCCACATAATCTTCCACAATTTTTTTTGGTTCATGTCATGAAAGATTAATGTCATGTCCCTTTGATAGGTAGCACCTGCATTCTTCAACTTGAATGGCATCATATTCCAACAATATGTCCCCCATGGGAAAGTGAAAGCCATTTTATGTTGGTCTTCTTTAGTTATCATGATTTGGTTGTAGCTTGAGAAACCATCCATCAACGATAACATCCAATGTCCTGCTATCTTATCCATGATCATGTCAATGTTCAGAAGTGAAAATTCATCCTAGGGACATGCCTTGTTGAGTTCTCTAAAATCTATGCAGATACGAATTCCCCCAGTGGGATTTCAAATAGGTACAAGGTTTGAGACCCACTCTAGATAATCGATCAATTGTATGAACCCTGCATCTAGGAGCTTCTGCAATTCTATTTTAACCAATAATGCTATCTGGGGATGCATTTTTCTTCTCTTTTGTCTCACTGGCTTTTCTCCAGGATATATGGCTAGGTGATGAACCACAACTGGGTATGTGCAGGATCATGGTGGGCCAAAAAGTGGCGATATGATGGGTGTGTGTAGGGTATGTGGCTGACAACTTTTTTTTACCCAAAATTGATGAGACAAAAAGGGTTTTTAAAGGATATTCTCAGCTTCCCACCAATATAAATTATATTTTACTTTGAATTTAATAAATTATTATTATTCATTTTATATTTGAATTATGACTAAAGTCCTAATTGATAGGCTAATTGAAAGACATCTATAGCTTTCAAACGGTATCACATTTTTTGATTCCAAAACATGTGCCACATTCTATGTTTCACATACTATAGAATTTTAAAACAAAAGGTTGAATTTCATGAAGTTTTGACCAAGTTAAGTTGGTCAAACATACAAGTTTTTATATTTTTTAAAAGTTGTAATAAAAAAATCATAATTAATTATTCACTTGGAAAAAAATTTAAAAAAATAATGCATCACATCCGGACATGAGTCCTCTACTTATATCTAAAATATTATAAAAAAATATTATCATTTTATTGTGGTTAGGGTGGTCGACAGACACCTACTTCTTTTTTTTCCCTAAATTTAAGTACTAGTGCATTGAAATTTCCAATTTTCACCAAATAGATTTTTTTTGTTAAAAATAAACCTAGTAGTTTAGAAACTACATTCAATTTACTACAAATTCTATTCTTACATATTTTTGAAATAATATAGATAACTATTCAAAGTTTTATGTCAAGTTTCCTAACTCTGATTTTTCTGAATTTTTTGCCACTTGAGGGCCTATTTTTTCCATGATGATCCTGCACATACCCAACCTCTAGATCAAGTCCAGGCATGTTAGCGTAGGTCCATGCAAAGTTTATTTTTCTTTCTTTTAGGAATGCAACTAGAAGTTCTTTCTCTTTTGTGAGAAGTGACTGCATAAAATGTTATGTGTGGTAATTCTTTTGTTCCCAGGTTGATTGGATTGAACTTCTCTACTAGGACCGCTAACTTCTCCTGATGAATTACACTGAGAGGAAGATTGAATCCTTCATCCTCTGGAACCTGAGAGAGATTTTCACCATTGGATATGTCCTTTATTTTTACTTTTTTTGGATTAGAGACCCCCACAGTGTGGTTTTCACTCAAAGACCTAGAGATTATTCTCAGATTTTCACTTTTGTGATTGAAGGATTAAATCATTTCCCTATAGTAGGCATGAGTTTTTAGTATGATGTTGAACCTAGCCTTGTGATCTCCATATGGTATCATATCTTGCAATCTCATAAATTCTGAGAGTGCCTCATTATTTTTGAATGTGTCCAGAATTGGTGGTCCTCATTAGTTGTAATTGATGAGTTGGGGATATACTATGTTTATTTCATGGGTTTGATGGTCTGACTCAAAATACAAGGTACTAATCATGAGCAAGGAGGAATCTTTGAAAAGCATATGCAAGTCAGTTATGGGATCCTCATCACTATTACAAACATTAGTTATGTCAAAGGTAAAGTTGTCTAGGGGTAGACTTGTGGATACTGATAATTGAAGGGTGGCTGCTGATAGCTGAGGGGGAGTTTTGACCTTTCTAACCGATGAACATTTGGAAACTATGGTCACCCTTGGAGGGGTACATTTGAGGCAAAGATTTCACATACACTTCTCCAGAATGAGAGGTACTAGAAGACCATTGTCATTCTTTCCAAGATTTTTTTTTATGATAGCCAATACTGGGCATAATTTGTATTCCTTTGCTTCTTTCACCATGGGAAGATCAATAGGCATAGACCTTTCATCTTGATATAGGAGACTGGATATGTCTCTTTCATCTAGTATTTAATTAAAAGGAGATGATGTTAGATTAAAAATCAAATGAAGATTGATTTATTTTATTTAATAGAATGAATTTAGAGATTTAACTAAATAAAGTGAATTATTTAATTAAAGGGAGACTACAAGATTAATTAAATAAAATGATCTATTTAATCAACAGGAGATGATTACTTAATCAGATAAATAATGATTTATTTAATTAAGAGATGAAATGTGGTGGATTTAATCAAATACAGATTATTCTATTAAACAATTAGCAAATAAGATGATTCAGGATGAAACGGTGTTAGTAATTAGGATAAAGTCAAATCAATACATTTTCCATGTGTACAACATTTAATAAATTAAATCAAAAAATTAGGTGAAAATAATTAATTAAATAATCATGGGACTCACTAAGGTTGAGACACCTTAATCCAAACACATTGCATCACCTTTACAAATTAGAGCACCATGATTTTTATATTGGACACAAATCAAGCCTATGAAAAATTTAATTGGAGATTTTTAATAAAAATATTAGAAAATTTTGGGTTCTAAAAAGAATGGCTAATATGGGTACATTTAACTGCATATCAAATATGTGGTACTCAATCTTGGTTAATGACTCTCCTTGTGGTTTTTTTGAATCTACAGGGATCTAATGTATTCCTTGCTCTTTTCTATTATGGTAGAATATTTAGGCTATCAAATATTGTACCAATCAAGGTAATTTGGTGCACATGAAGGTGACAAATTTTCTTCTCAATATTACTCACCAACAATTAGCAAAAAATAATATAATCTATGGTCAAGCTAAGGTCCAAGGGATATCCACTATTAAATCACTCTTAATGAATTATGCTACAAATTTTGGCTAGATAATAAATGAGGAAAAGTCAAGAATTTATTTCTTTAACACCAATTAGTGGTCAACACAAAGGTCAATAAAGGCTATCCTAAACTTTAACATTGAATAATTACCATGCAAATATGTGGGTGTACATCTATTTAATGAAGCAACCAAATCCAACATATGGGAAGAAACAATTAATAAAATTAGCAGTAAATATTTGTGTTGGAAGGGGAAGTGGTTCACACTGGCCGAGAAAATCCATATGATCAAGTCAATCTTGTTTGCCATCCCTATTTTTGAACTTTCAAGAACAAAAATTCCAAGGAAAGAAAAAGGATAACTAGAGAGCATCATGAATAAATTTATGTGGGAAATCTAAAATGAGGAAAAACATATTCTTGTAATTGGTTGGAAGAAAGTCTATAGGGAAAATGAGAATGAAGGAGTGGGAATTTAAGAAATTGAAAAAAAAAAAAAATCTCTTGGAGAAAAGTTGTTTTGGAGAATGTATAAATACCACTAAACAAAATAGTGTCAAATCATAAAGAAAAAATATATGGATAATAAAAATCAAGAAAGCATCCCCACCAACTTCAATGCCTCAAATAGCTTAAATGTGTGGAATTTCATGTTAAAATTCATAGCTCTTATCACAAATCACATATCCTAGGTGATCAACATGTGTGACCAAAAAGTGTATACCTTGCTTGATATGGGAATAATTGATGATAAATTGGACTTAATGAGGCCTTGATTTGGTGTTGTGAGGTGTTTTACACATCCACACTAGGTCTTGGACCCTTGAAAATTGAATACAATGCATTTAACTATGTCTTGTGAAGGTGTTGTAAAGTGTTGTAAAAGACTTTCACACCTCTCTAGACTTAATGGACCCATCTTTCTCTAATTCAATATTGCAAAATATATTTAATGGAATTATCACATTAATCTAGAAGGCTTGTAAACTAAATTTGACTTTAATCTAGTGTTGTAATGTGTTTTACATGTTCACATTGGATGTTGTGTCTTTGTAGGCTATGTGGACCTCATTTTAATAATGTAAAGTGTATTTAATAACACTTCCACATTAAAATTTGTGTCCCTAGCCCTAATTTCCCTTTACATCATCATTAATAGGCCCTTATGGCTCTATATTGTGCAACACGAGGCTTAATTTGATCAAAGACCTAGTAAAATCATCATAAGAACCTGTTTTCTCCATTCCCCTACAATCTAGTTAGAAAAATAACCCCTATGGGATGAAGTCACCCATATGGGTGAATTAGTCGCATCCATGTGGGACTAAGTCACCCAGCCTAGCGACTTAGTCCCATTTGGGCTATTTTCAAGGTTTCGGTAGAAAAAATGGGAATTTAAGTTTATTTTTCCTTCATGTTGGCCTTGGGGATCAAATTAATGGAAAAATTAGGTTGATTGCCTATAAATACAAATTTCTAAACTCTAATTCATAACTCATCATAATTTTATTCATCATTCATCTTCCATATAAAGTCAAGAAAGTTAGGGTTTTAGCATTGTAGGTCATCAAGATAGCTTTCTAAGGCATTCAAAGGTTAATTCTTCATCTATTGCTATAGAAAATCAAGATCTATCATCATGGAAAGTATCTCTCTCCATTTTTTCATGCTTCATTGTCTTATTTCTTCATTATGGTTTAATTACCTAAAAAGGGGTTTGACCAAGGCAAATCCCCATGCCCTAACATTCACCATTTATTTCTATTTATTGTGTGTTTGCAGATTTAGGTACTTTGAAGGTTTGAAGATCATTGAAGAATATTTTTCAAAGTTATTGAAGACCTCTCCTTGTTTTAAAGGCCAAAATATCCACTAAAAGTCACTTTTAGGCCCAAAAATTAGAGTTCCAGAACTAGATACCAGTCAAGAACCGAAGCGCAAATCGAGGGCTTCCATTTCCACTTTCAAAATTTTTGAAATTCAAAAGTGGACTAAGTCACCAACAGTGGTGAGTTAGTCCCATTGAACCTTTTTTTTAGATTTTTCTATGGTTTTGGATACCCATTTGACCAAAACGGGCTCTGGATCAGTTTTTCTAGATTTGGGACTAAGTCGCCTAGATTGGCACAAGTGTCCCAATTGGCTTCTGCATTAGGTTGTTTAGGATTCCAGACCTTCATTCCATCCTTTTTCAGCCTCCATGTGTACACCTTTAGTTACACCAATTTTTATTACAATTTACCTTCATTTCTAGGTGTTTTTGCATACATCACTATGTTTTCAAACAACTTGCATATCTTAGGTTTTGCATTAATAATAATATTTATTTTTTAGTTTATCACATTAGTACATTAAATTTAGGCATATTGCATCCATCCTTGCATTGAATTTGAGTGTAGGAAATACACATTTTGGGTCCATTTCTCTCCTTTTAGGTGGAAAACCCTAGAAGAGTTAGAAAACCCTTGGATACCAAAATCAGTGTCCACATTTTGGTGAACCCACCTTTAGAACATTTTACTTCTGATTTCAAGTGCATTCACATCCTAGGAATAGCTTGCATCAAAATTGCATTAGGTTTTGCATTGTTTAACTTGCATCCTAGGGTTTTAAAAATTACATTAGTGAAAATCTCATATAGCTTGCATTATTGCACTTCATTTCATTGAAAAATAGTAAAATTCTGCATTTTCACTTTACATATGCATCATACATCACAACAAACATCAAAATCCATCAAAAGAATGTGAAAAAGCTAAAAAAAATCCCTGCTAGGACTAATTTTCCACCTTGGGAGACTTAGTACCTTTTCATCACTAAAACTTCCTTTTACATAACTAAAAACCCTATTTTAAAGCTTCTATTTGCTACCCTTACCTATCTATATCAGTTGGCAGAGTTTATATAACACATATTTCATTAGATCTAGCTTAAATTAACTCATTTTATGCATGTCTTAATTTCAACTTTGCATTGTTACATGGCATAATCAGTCAATTGCCATCCTTCAAATATGAAAAATTGCATTCCTCTTTTGCATGATTGCTTTAGCATGGTTACATTTCAAGTTTGTAGAATAATTGTTACATCATGTTTTCATTACAAAAATCTATAGTTATCATACTTCATGTTCTATTTTTAGATCTTATTGTGTGTTGTAAGAAATTTTCGGTAAGTGCATATGAATATGAGGTCCTTTCCCCTCTCCTTTTATTCATCATCAATCCCTCTCCTAGTTTCCCTTTTGTGGGTGAGGTTCGTCTAGTGAAAGAAACCTTGGATAATCATAACAATCACATTTTTTCTTCTCCTATTATCTCTCACACTTGTGAAGAAGATATTATAGTGCTAGAAGAACCAATTGATGAGAGTTTTGACAACCCAAGTTGTTTCTCTCCTCTCACCTCACATATTAGACAAGCCATTACTACAAAAGAGGACAAAACCATAAGTAATCATGATGATCACATAACACAACAAGAGACCATTGAATCCTACCTATGTTCATCTCCTAACATCTTCTCCTCTTGTAATAGTGATGAGGATATGTTGGTGTTATATAAGTAAACTTTCAAGATCTATGATAACCCTCTTTATGATCCTTCCCCTACCTCTCCTATTTTGGAAGACATTAGGGAACATAGGAATGAAATTGTAAATGACCATGATAATCATACTTGTTCTTCTCCTAGTATCTCCCCTAGTTGTAAGGGAGATGCTTTGACGTTAGAAAACACAACCAATGAGATTCATGAGAATCTTAGTTGTCTCTTTTAACCTAAGAAAACCCTTATTGAGAAAAATAATTCAACCATTGATCATTCCCCTACTTGCGATGAAGTCATTTTAGAAGAACCAATCCATGAATGTCAAGAACATTTGATTCAAAGTTCTCCTAAAAAATATCCTCCTAGGGAGAATACCATGGTGTTAGAAAATGGCAACAATAGTCATGTGTCTTAGCTCACGATAAAAAAGGTGATTTTAGATTGCCCTTTATTAGAGATACATCAAACCAAGACCATCGAGGTTATGAATTCACAAGTGTCCATTAGATTCCCCTTGATTAATGGACCTCCTACATATCCCATGGGACATCCTAAGAATCCTCTAATACTTTTCCCACCATCACAAAAACCTCACACTCACAACAAAATTGAACTCATCCTTGACCCACCTAAGAATAATTTGTCGCAACAACTGAGTCATAATACTGGCAGACAACTAAGTGGGTCATGATTCTGACAGAGCATGACATTGAGTATGTGGAACACAAGGCTATCAAAGGACAAGTAATTGTAGATCAGTTGGTGGAGGCACCGATATGCTTAGGGAATCCACTTTTCTCATAATTCCCTAATGAATCAATCTTCAACCTAAGTGTAGAATATCACTAGAAAATGTACTTTTATGGATCCTACACGCAACATGGATCAGGAGCAGGTATCTTCTTCATCACCCCACAAGGATTTGCATTCCAAAATCATACAAGTTGTCATTCCCTTCCATAAATAATATCATAAAATATGAGGCTCTTGTAATAGGGATAAGAATTATAGTGCAATGGCAGATAATGGCACTAAAGGTCTATGGAGATTCACAACTCATAATCAACTAGGTCAACAATGAGTGTCAAACAAAAGATGAAAAACTAACTCCATATAAGAAATTGGTGCAAAGTCTTAAGGATTTCTTCATTGATATCACATTTGAGTAGCTACCAAGAGAAAACAATAGAGTGACAAATGCAATGGCTACAATTGGATCACTCCTAGATGTCCCACACAATGTTCCAAAGCAAGAATTCCTTGTAGAGTAGCTTCTTGTGGCAGCATTCGAGGTACCGAAGTCCAAATTTGTGTACAAAATCATTGGTCCTAGTGATCCCTGGTACCATGATATATACACTTACCTAAGAATAGGAGTCCTCCCCACTGACATAACCCCAAACCTCAAAAGAGCCTTTTTCAAAAAGGCATCCCATTCTATCATCCTAGCAGATACCCTTTACCATAGAAGCACTAAAGGAACCTTATTTTTTTTCCTAAATTTTGAGGAGGCATTGACTGCCTTAATCTAGGTACATAATGACATTTGTTGTTCACATTCGAGTGGTATGACCTTAGCCAAGAAAGTGTTGAGGATGGGGTACTATTGGCCTATAATGGAAAGAGAAGCACATGACTATGTCAAAAGGTGTCTACAATGTCAATAGCATGTGGACCTCATCCATGCACCAGCTCAAGAGCTCCACCAGATTGTCACACCTTGGCCCTTTTCATAGTGGGGGTTCGATCTCATTGGAAAAATTAACGCCACCTCATTCAATGGACATAAATTTATCATTACTACCACTGAGTACTTCACCAAGTGGGTGGAAGACATCCCCATGACTTATATCATAGGAAAGTAGATATCAAAGTTCATCTTGAACTACTTAATTTTCTGTTATGGTGTGCCTCAAGCCATTATCTCAAATAATAGGACACCTTTCAAAAATTAGGATGTTCACGAACCTGTACAAGAAATTTAAAATCCAACATCGCCTTTCCACTCCATACCATCCCCAAGGAAACAACCAATTTGTGGCTACACATGAGACCATCTTAAAGATCCTCAAGAAAATGATCAATGAAGCTGGTCGTGGCTGGTATTTGCAATTGAATCCTACCCTATTGGCCTATTGAATAAGCATCCACACACCAACAAGTACCACCCCATTCTCCCTGGTCTACGGATCAAAATCCATACTCCCTATTGAGATTGAGCTCCCATCCTTGAGGATATCTTTACAAAATCTCATCACAGATGAAGAATACCAGGTATCACGACTGAATGAGCTGGAATTACTAGATGAATGATGCAAGGATGCCTTAAACCAATTATAGGATATCAAAACCAACTCAAGTGAAGCTACAACAAGAAGATCATGAGTCAAAAATTCCAAGTTGGAGAGCTGATGCTAAAAATGAATCAGAAAAATGTTCCAAATCTAGACAGTAATGGAAAATTTGAACCCAACTAGTTGGGACCCTTCATCATCACTACAAGCTATAAGTTAGGGGCATATCAACTATCAACACTCAAACATGAATCTATGCAAGAGCCCATGAACAACTCCCATCTCAAAATGTTTTATGCCTAATCCTTCTAGGGTATAAAACCAAAAATACAAAAACAATAAAAAAATGTCCTAAAAAAATGGTCACCTAATGAAAACCTGGCAAACAAGCATCTTGGTGACAACAAAAAAGTAAAAAAATTAAAAAGTTTAAAAAATTAAAAAAAAGGATTAAAAAATAGTAAAGAGAAAAATTGTGCTCTAGTGAAAACCACTTTGGTGGCACTTTGGGCAAGTACCTTGGTGAAAACTTGGAAAAACAGGTGTCTTGTGTAAATAAGCACTTTCCATCCATCGAGATCTCCATGGCTTGTTCCACATCACCCATCCATTATGCTTCCATCATCCATCGTCCATCCGCATCTGCATCATAGCTTGGTCCTGTGTTTGTGTCATGATTCCTCCTAGTACTACTCAACCCATCTTAAGGTCAGTTTGTCCTACCTATATCAAAGTAGTCTAGATTGCATCACACTGGGGGCATGTTCTCGTTGGATCAGATTTGTGTATATTCTTGAAGTCATCCCTAAATCAGAAAATCAAAAAATATTAGAAAATCCAAAATCCAAAAACATTCAAAATACTCAAAATCCAAAAAATAGGTCAAAATGTTAGTCAAAAAGTCAAAAATAGAGTCGTCTTGTCGAACTATGTCGTCTCTGAGCTTTGAACTTAGGCAAGGTTGATCTTTGATTATCCCCCAAGACACTTAGGTCAGTCCTTTAGGAGCCCGTCATAATAAACTAGCAATCCATTTGTTCATATCTCATCAATAATCTAGTCTATTTCAGTCAAACTATGTGGTCTCTATGTAAATAATGCAGGGTGATCCCACAATAGTGGTTTACAATTTTTGGCCAAACTAGACACAAAAATAAATATTTTTAACTAAATCTTCACTTTCGGGCATATATAGCAGCTAAATCATGAGGAAATTGAAGATGATGCAAACTAGAGTTTCGTGACATTTTGTCTATAGATTCTAAATATATTTTTTTCAAAAATTTTGGAATCAAATTGCACTTTTTTTCCATGTCCCTCAAAAACTAGTTTTTTTTTTATAAAAAAAATATTTTTAAAAAGTGACACTCACCATATAATGCATAACTTTTTTTCCATGAAGGCTAAAATTCTAATTCTTTTGAATTTAGATTTGTAACTCCAATATCTAGTGCTTCAACTTGGTTAGATAGTTTTTATTGAATATTTTTTCTTTAATCAAGTTTTGAAGTCAAACCAATTACAATTCAGACATAGCATGATGTATAGTGCGTAATTTTTTTGTATGTATCAAATTATTTGTTTTGTTGTTGGATCAAGGAATTCAATAGTGCACTCATTTTTTTATTTTTTTTGATAATCTACTATTTTTCCACGTAGAACAGAGAGCTTGATTTTTGGTAAAAACCTACATTCACAAGAAATAAAAAATAAATATAATAATAAAATTAAATTTATTTAAAATTATACTTTTTTGGAAGCTTATAATAAGGACTACATACTTACAAGAAATACATTTTAAATGAATTCATTTGATCCCCCAAAAGGTAAATCAAAAGTCTTTTTTTATTAGCATTTTGATAGGTGTAAATGAGACTCCATTATATGTATGGTTTAAAACTAGTGGGGTTCTATCCAAGGGGGTTTTATCTAAGGTATTTTGAGAAAAACCTCTTAAATTGCAATGCTTAAATGGAACTTTTTAATGCTTAAAACATTATATTTTCTAAAAATATGTGATTTCAGCAAAAAATCAGAATCTCCCCGAAATTCTAAACCAGCTTTGTGAGATCACCCTGTAGGCAAGGATAATCTATTGATCAACCACCGAGGCCCCTAGGATAGGTCTTTAGGTTAGTCTCTTGGTCAAAATCTCAGAAAACCCCAAAAAAGTGGAAATTTTGAAAATCAAAACATTTGCAAAATCTTTAAAATATCAAAAACGGCCTCAAAACATTTCAAAAACTCCAAAAACTTGCAAATATTTGAAAAAGTCCACCCATTCCATCTCACTTTCACCCGCAATATACTTTCGCCCATAATAAATCATCGTCATCCCCAACCTTTGGTGAAACAATTAGAAACAAGTCTAGTAGGTTAAAAGTAAAAAATTAAGCATCAAAGTCGCAAGTCTAGGTTAGTAAGTAAACAAGTTAGTCAACTCTTGGTTTCAATAGCCTATCATCCAGTTATTCCCAAATCAATCATTTGATAACATCATGTCCTAGGATGCATCCTTCTTACAATGGAAATCAACATCAGACATCACCGTAGTTTAGTCTGGGCTAGCGGTATTGAAGAAAATTAGCTTGTTTGTTTACTTTATCTTTGTCTTTTTGGCTTATCTTATTGCACTCATTTTAATGATCTCTCGATGATGTCCAAAAAAAGGGATTTAGAGAGGAAGGAATGGGGCAATGATCAATATCTTTTATCTATTGTGCATATTGGATATTCTTGTAATATAACCTTGGTCATGCATGCTTTGTTTAGGTGTAGGGAAGGTGTTTTAGGTTTCTTGTTGACTACATAGGAAGGCTTTTCTTTCCATGTTTTGGTTTGAGATGTTTGAAATATATGAATTTCATTTTGAATAAGGTTATGTGTGTCAGGTGTGAACATGAGTACTCCTATTTGATTGTCGAGTTGAAGTCCATCACACTAGGTGCACAACACCATCCTGGTTCTTTATACATTGATGCATTGTGCCTATGTGTATTATCAAACATAGGGTAAATGTCCCTTTTAAAGTCCCAATTCCTAGTAATCAAATCATCATAATCATCATCATCATCATCATCATCATCATCATCATCATCATCATCATCATCATCTTTTGACTTGTTGGATTCTCTTCTTTCTTCTATCTTCTTTTTGTGCTAACATGGTACCATGACAGTCAATCATCATCGCTATTATACCCATCCTACATCCACAAACCATTAGCTTAATACACATCATATCTTGAAATCTAGGAGACACTGATCATCTCACATGCATTTCATTTCATCATTTGCATCATAATATAGATTGGTTATTCTAAACATTTCATGAACCATACATTTGGATTCATTGCATAAGCATGAAAGGAACCATCACATAGGAAATTATAACTCATATCATGTACATCATCAAAGCATCCATTGCATCATCACATATACATCATAATATCATTCATTTTCATTTGTTACATAATCATATAACATCATATACATATCATTCGTTTGCATCATCGTATAAGAATTATCATACCATGGACATCATATCACATCATATACATAGACATCATCATGCACCATCACAATAAAAATGCATCATCACATTATATCATGTGCATCATCATGACATCCATAAATGCATCACCATATCATTCATGAGAAAGATAATGAAAAAGAAAAAGATTGCATGATCTCATGCATTTTATCATCATCATCCATTAGGCACATAATATAGATCTGTTAATCTAAAAATTAACATATCATAACATTTGCATTATTTGAACATCATCATAAAAGTGAATAGAAAAGATACTAAAAAATAAAGGCATCCATAAATCACTACATCACATCATAAACATCATATAGAAGCATACATCACATTGCATCACATAAGATAGAATCATCACATCACATATAGACCATCACATATAGAGAATAAAAACATCCATGATCCATAATGCATAAATAAAATAAGGAAACATCATACATCATATCAAATCATCTCATATCATCTAATATATCATCAAAATAATAATACACTATCATGGTACAAAATCGGGATCAAGTGTGTATATCAATTTAGTATAGTACAATTGCCCATAGGGAAATCAAAAAATGAGCGTGTGGATCTCAAAAGAATAGTGAATAAGCTAGCCCTGCTAGCTACTCCCCTCACCACACGACCTCTCCTTGTGATCCTCTAGAGGCCAATATCCAATCTGCTATGAGTAATCAGGAACTCGTGCTACTCGAGGCACTTCCTAGTGATAATGCACCCGATAGTACTCACCCTCTCGTATGGACTCTATGTATGCCCGCATGGATACTATGCTGTTGGAAGAGGATGTTGCCATACTCTCTAGTTGTTGTCTCTAGACCATGTCCTGCGTCACCTATAGCTCAAAAGCTTGCCACTATTGGATAGCCTAGTCTCTCTTAGCTGTCAGGGCCAAAACTAGCTATCTTGCCTAGTCCCTCTCTGCCATGAGCACCTGAATATGAGCCTGCAACTGTAAAATAGGATCTTCCCTCAAGTCTGGCTATGGTGGAGGCTGGACTGGTGGCTTGTCCTGATGACCATCTCTCGATGGTGTCTGTTTGCTGTCCTAGTCCTGATGACCATCCCTGGAATGATCCTGATGCCCATCTCTAAAGACATCCCTTCAATCCCTGTGCTGCTCGGGCTACTACTCTAGCTGTCACAGAGGTGTGCCACCTCATCCTTTGCCCCTACTTCCATTCTCATCACCATCTTCATCATCATCCCCTTGCCTCCTTGGCCCTATCCCCACCCTATAGATCGGCCTCTAGTTCTCCTCTATGACAATAGTGTAGTTGGAATTGTTAATCAAACTAGCGAATGGAACCAATCCTTGTAGGTATAGGTCATCACTAGGTCTATTGGTCCATAATCATAAGGCCATGGCCTGGCCACCAGCTACCTGAAACTTTGCACTACATCATCTATCAGAATGGTCTGACCCCATGCCATCTCCCTCATAGTATGTGCGAAGATGGCCACATACTAGTCATCGAGACAGTCATGTGCATCTCCAAATTATCAGGAAACATTGTCTGAAAGATACCACTCTATCATTGTATGCTCTTGGCCTTGCATCAAATAGTCCTACCTAGAAAAGAACAACTGCTAAGTTACATCATCATACCAAGCAGGCATGCTGAGCCAAGGCCTCCAAGTGAAAACTATTATCTCATCGATGACCCACCCCCAATGTCGAATGCTTGCTACCCTTGTATGTGTAAAATTAATTTCACCCCTATATCTCTAGATGACTAGGTCATCTAGCTCCATATCTATTGTTGTGACTCGAGGGCAGAGCACTGCAATGTGCTCCCAGGCCCAAATGTGTAGCAATGTAACTCCTGATTTGATGGCCTGACTATCACAGTATGCGAAATCATGAAGATCATGGTAGAGGGAGGCTAGCATCACTAGCTCCTAGGGAAACCACTCTCTCCATTGGAGCATCTGCTCCTATGAAAGAACCCATCCCAAGCGGAAGTATCGGGCATGTCGATCTGGTGCCATGAGTCCTAAAATTATGACAGCTACAATCCATCTGAAGGATGGTACTACAATCCCGTACTGCTCTAGCTCGATCTAGCCCTTTGAAAAATTATCTCATCTAGGCCTATAATTGCATAGTAGGTGTCCCTACCGACATCCACATTATAGATGACTCTCTCTCCATGAATCAGAAATCAGAAAATGCACCACATGTCCTCTAGGGTCACTATGGCCTTACTTATGTGGAAGTGAAATGAGGATGTCTCACTATGCTAGCGCTTAACCAATGTTGTCGTCATGCCAAGGTGCATCCTGATCACTGGGGCATAAGCAACGTACCATAAGCCAATCACTCCCTGGTGCTCCTGGAGTACCTCGTGCAAAGGGGTATCCTGAGTCAATCTACTCAAAATGGAGGACCTATGCTCCTATGAGTAGACTGGCTCCATGTCCTCCTACATCAGGAAAATTCACCACGTCAAGTTTTGTAAAAAATTGAGATCTTATTTGGGGTATGCGCAACCAAAATAACAAATGTGTCATTTTTTGCATATGCATCATTGTTTGAAACTTCTAAATTTTGTCATTGGAAGCCTAAAAGTTCCAAACTCCATTGTCATCGTGCAGTTTGACAGCGTTTTAATTTGACTCCTAGACCTAAATTTCAAAAAGGACCGCCGCGACACAAATTGCAAGTGTGGCAGATTTTGTAACCTAAACCATAATTTCTAAATTTTGCGACTGTGGCACAACTCTCATCAACAATGCAGTTTAGGCCCATGTGGTACTGATTTGAGGTTTTCAATGGTGCTAAATAGCGCCTCTTGACTTGGTTGACCTCTAGACCCTAATTAATGCAGTTAAAAATTGAAAACAAAGGTTGGGACAAGGTGACTTACCGCTAGTCCTATGCCAGGAAGCCTTTGGTACACTCACACATTCCTAAAGATATGTCGTGGAAGCACGCATTGTGCCATATCGATCAATCCTCAGAGTTTAAATAACAAAAGTTTGCTAGGTGTACAAATGAATTGGGAGTGGCCCCTTGAGGCCTATTTAAGCCTAAAAGGTAGGGTTTTTTGACTCTGTTTACCTGTTCAACTAGGGTTTTGGACCCCCGAGCCCATTTTCGCCCAACCAAGGGTTTTTTTGCATCATTTTTTCATGTTTTTGCATGCTTTTGGCATCCCGGAGCCTTTCTGGACTCATTAGGAACCTTGTCCTCCTTTTTCGTGAGATCACCCAAAAATTGAAATTTTTGTCTGCTCTCTCAAGGGGGCAGTATATCAGCATGTTTCTTTTAGCCAAGGCAGCATTGGGGCATTTAAAAAATCATTTTTTTTAAAATTTTGATCATGAGGTTATTCTTTGAACCAATGCAACATGTACATTGCTTTAAAGAGGGGAAAAATGTAGGTTCATGGAAAATGTACCGATTTCACTTGATCCTAATTACTAACACTGCTTTGTCCTGAATCATCTTCTTTTCTAATCATTTAATTGCATAATTTATATTTGATTAAATCAACCACATTTCATCTCTTAATTATATAAATCATTATTTATCTGATTGAGTCATCTCCTATTGATTAAATAGATCATTTTATTTAATTAACCTTGTAGTCTCCCTTTAATTAAATAATTCACTTTATTTAATTAAATCTCTAAAGTTATTCTATTAATTTAAATACATCAATCTTTAGTGTATTTAATCTAACATCATCTCTTTTTAATTAATTAAATAAAAATCTTTATTTAAGTGAGTCTACATCATATTCCTCTCATTTTGATTTAAATTCATCCAAAATCTAAATCAAAATCGTCAAATCAACTAATCTCCTTTAAAATTAATCAAATCTTGATTAATATTAATCTTAATCACCTAAATCCTCTTGATTTTTCAACTTTCTCATGAAAATCATTTCAATTGATTTATTAAATCCTCAATTACTTTCAAAAAGGCATCAATGTTGGAGTATTCTCCAAATTTGAAAAATCCCTCCAAAAGGGTTTGTACATCCAACAAGGCATTTAAACCTCTTACATGTATTTTTGCTTGAGCCAAGTGGCATTAACTTCATTTTATTTTCCCTCCAACATGTCATTTCATCCATTTTGTAATTCCACCTAATTGCATTTAATTGCACAATGACCAAAATGTACTCCACCTTTGTCCACTCACATGTTGACAAGTGGCACCTGGTCATTGGTTGGTGTTTGATCCCGCATTCATCCCTTTTGACTCATTCTCCATCCCATTCATCTATAAATAAGAGGCTCTCATTTGGATTTTGGATCCAAAACTTCATGCAAAGACATTATCTTCATATTTTGAATTTTCTCATCCATTGTTCATCCATTTTCTCATTTTCATAGCTAGGTTATGCAAGAATTTAACCAAGGAGCATCAAATCTTCATCAAGTCATTATTCAAGCTTACAAGGGATAGGGAAAGGGCCATTTTCCACATCAAAATGGCACCAATTCCCCAATGGGATTGAGAGTTTTCTTGCATTAGATGGGATTTGATAGTTTTTGTTTGTGTTCTTCATTTCTATTTCTTATTTTGTGTATTTCAAATGAATTCTATGGGGAATGTTGATTGAACTTGCTTAATGATATAGTTGTATGGTTTTTTATTGTGCTTGTGTAGGTCTTATATTGACATTCACAAATGTAATATATATTTCTTTATGAATTGCTAAGTCACTTTTTGGGACCCAGCAGGGAGTTGGCATCCTACATGCGAGATGTGGAAAGGAAAATTGTAACACATGTCACATGGGTGCTTCATTGGGAAGGAAGGAAGTATTAAAACCTCTAGAATGGGTGACATGTTGACTTGTGGCAATGTATTTTAGAAATAAGTATTGTCGAGGTCCACTTGTATGAGAGCTTATCTCTTCAAATAATTAGAAGCAAGGAAAGGTGACACCTATCATCTTGGGGCATGTTTGAGAAAAAAATTGTGAAAAACTTAAGGAGGAGTGACCTTATGGTATGTGGCATTCTTTTTGATTTGTTGAATAAATCTTTGAAGGGAAAATTTCTTAATGGAGACTGAGTTGTCACAAAAAGTGACTAGGAAATGTGGGTGAGTTCTATTTTGGTAGAAAATCTAATTTTCTCAATGGGGCGCCTAGCATGTGAAATTACTTGATTTTTGGAGCTACAAGCTTTGCATGTGCTTGCATGCTGTTCCATGTTGGTGCATGTACATGCATTTGATAGGTTGCTATTTAGGTTAGTTGGGACTAGACATGTTCATTTTAGTTTGCATGCATGTAGAGACTAGGAGATTGAGACATGGAAAAAATCAACACCCTTGTATGAGAAGGATATATTGATGCCTTAGTGCATTTTTTATTGTAATGTGATTGTAATACTATATTTCATTATGTTGTTGGAATCACTCTAGATTTGTATCATAGCGAAACTACACCTACAAGAGCATAGACTCTGAATATTGTATGTAATTGCCATATTACTATAATACAATTGATTTGTGCTTTTGTACATGTGGGTTTCTTCTTGAAAGGGTATTTCCATGTAAGAATTTATGTTATGTTTTGAATGCTTTAAATCTGAAATAATTAATTACATGTGCATTCTTAAGTTAGCTATAAAATAAAATATTTGAAAGAAAGTTTTTATAGCTTTCTCTTGATTGATTTGCATTAGGGAAGTGTTTGCGCACTTGGATTTCCTTTCAGTTAGTATCATAGCCTGGCGAACTTTGCTATCCTTGGTGGGTTGGAAGGGTTTATGTGTATATCTAGATTTAGTGGGAGTTCTTGCGAAGAGAACTTTGAAATCTTGTTGTAGGTTTAAGATGATAAGCACATCTTGAAGAATAGAGATGGATAAATTCAATGGAAGAAATTTTGAGTTGTGGAAACTGAAAATAGAGGATATACTCATATACCAAGATCTATGGGCTGAAATATCTAGTACAAAACCAACAACATCTTCCCAAGATGATTAGAATCTATAGGATTAAAAAACCAAGGGTTTGATAAGATTTTATTAGATTGATTTTGTGCTTCTAAATGTCCATGAGGATTTTTAGTTACTCCCTAAGTTCATTTTAAGTGGGGGTGTTAGAGTAATCATGCATTATATAATAATTAATTAATATTTAAATTATTATTATTCTAATTCCTTTCATGCACTTAAGATAATAGTTATTTTATTCTTTTATTAGTTGAGTTATTATGAGATCAATCTATCTAATTGCATGAGATGTTAACACTTGTCATGATCTAATCCCTTTATAATTTAGGGTTGCTCCTATATACCACTCAACCCTCATTATATTATCTCTCTTAATGAGATCTCCTTGAAGTATCTTGAGATTCATGAAATATTTTCATTTTGTAATTTTTTCTTGTTAAGAAATAACAAATATTTGTTTTGTAGATCTCTTGTGTGGAAAGTGTCCTTGTTCATTGTTTGATCCTATGTCTTGTATTATTAAGAAAAATTAATAATATTTTCCTTGAGGATATTATTGCAAATGAACTCCATGTTAAATAAACCTCTTGAATAAGAGATAAAATATATTTTATTTTTCAATTAATTATGGTAAATAGGATGTGTCATTTGATCTTCACTAACTTATATCTTATGATGGTAAAAAATAGGGTACCTTTTGTAAAATATTAGCGTGAAAAAATAGTAGTTGTATGAAACCCTTGAAAAATTATAGTATTCATTATCATAGCATAAATTATCTATATTCCTTTCTAAAAACTAGATGCATCATGATTTGAAAGTTTCATTCTTGTGTGGGTTGAGGAAGAGAAAGATCAGACTATTTTTATTTGTATTTTAACATCTATAGTACAAATGTACAACTTAACATTTATCCTAGTCCATTTATATGGGAGAAAGGGGAGATCAACATACAACTGTGAGATCTTGGATGCACAATCTCCACACATGGAATTCATTAGGAAATATATATTTTTTATTGTGCACCAATGGAAGTTTCAAGAGGTTGATATCCATCAAAAAATAAGAAGAGGATACAATATTTGTATGTGAATTATGAAAATTGAATTAGAGATTCACTCTAAAACTTTAAAAAAAGGTGAGAGGACAAGATGAAAGGAATGAGATAAAATTAAAAAAATTAAAAGAGGACATGATGGAATGTGTGGAAGAAAATGCAAGACTAGGTGTGAGATTGAGAATCAAGACAAAATGCCCAAGTGAGAAGAAAAATACCTAGATGTTAAAGATGAAATTTTCATAAGGAGAAAACCCAAGTTGAAAAATTATTAGAATCACTTTATAAGAGTTGATTGTGAAAGTAGATTTGAAAAACTATACTTTGAAAGGATCCAAACATCCAAATATGATGAGAAATCCAATAAAATAGGAGGTGGAAGAATTGCAAGAATGGAAGGAAGGTTGAAAGGCAAGAGGGAATGGGAGGTGCATGGATAAACATTAGGAATTTGGAAGAGAGGAAGAATGGATCTTGTGCGGAAAACTTGTGAACTAGACATGCAACATGGATATGAAACAAATCTCCACATCCAGATAGAAAGTATACAAGGATATACATAAAAAGGAACCACTTATTCACAAGGAACAAAAATAGGAAAAAACTAGATGATGGGATGCAGATAGGATAAGGAAAATATCTTGATAGACCATAAAAGTATATAAAATGGGATACTAGAATAATGCAAACATATGATGTAACAATCTAGATGTTAAATATAGATGGGGATGGATGTATAGTAACATAAGTGAAGTTTTAAAATCTTTATCATTTTTCCCTTTAGAAACACTTTCACTTACATAAAGTTGCAAGATTCCACTAGAGGTTGAGACTTTACGAGAAAAGAAAAAAAAATTGCATGGGAAAGTCAAAAAATATTTCCTTATTCTACTATAAATGCCAACATCCATCATTCAAATCTAAATATTGATTAAGTTCTATCAACATCTCTTCCTCCAAGCATTGTTGGAGACTTCACTCGATTATGAAAATTTCATAAGCTATCAATGTGGTTCTAAGAACCTTGTTTGGAGCTAACATTGGTTATAAATTTTGGACATTTGGAGTTGTTAAAGATTTCTACTATTGTCATTAGTGTTGTCATTGATGTCAACCCCTTGTATGAGGAGATTGTTGGAGTTGTCACACTATGTTGTCATCTATATGTTATGGCTTGATGTAAAGTTGATGTCAACCTCTAGTATGGATATGTTGTGGTTTAATGTCTACCCATAATGTGGTTGTGTTGAGGCAAGGTGATGAGAAGGTGTTGATGATGCAATAGGTTCACTTGGTTTCCAAGTACTTTGAGAAAATTTGAATAAGAGAGTGTGCAAGGGATAAAGGTGTGTTCTTTTGTGCTCCACATTTCTTTAGGGTTGAAGATATTCATAGGGTATGTGCAGGATCATGATGGGCTAAAAGTGTCGATATGATGGGTATGTGTAGGGTATGTGGATGACTTTTTCTTTTACCCAAAATTGATGAAACGAAAAGGGTTTTTAAAGGAGATTCTCATATTTCCACCAATATAAATTATGCTTTACTTTTAATTTAATAAATAATTATTATTCTTTTTTCTATTTGAATTATGACTAAAGTCCTAATTGATAGCTTGACTGAAAAACATCTATAGCTTTCAAAAGGTATCACATTTTTCAATCGAAATATGTGTCACATTCTATGCTTTGCATACTATAGGATTAAAAAAAAATGAATTTCATGATGTTTTGAACAAGTTAAGGTGGGACATAATTTTTTATATTTTTAAAATTTGAAATAAAAAATTCATAATTAATTATTTACTTGGAAAAAATTACAAAAAATATGCATCACATTAGGACATGAGTCATCTACTTATATATAAAATATTATAAAAAATATTATCATTTTATTGTGGTTAGGGTGGTTAGACAAATACCTACTTATTTTTTCCTAAAATTTAAGTACTACTGCATTGAAATTTCAAATTTTTAGCAAATAGATTTAAAAAAAAACCTAGTAGTTTAGAAACTAAATTCAATTTTCTAAAAACTCTATTCTTACATATTTTTGAAATAATATAGATAACTTATTCAAATTTTTACGTCAAGTTGCCTAACTCATATTTTTCTGAATTTTTGGCCACTTAAGGGCCTATTTTTTCCATGATGATCCTGCACATACCCCATATGAGTTTTGGATGTGATGATCAAAGGTGTTTATAGGTGCTATATCTAAGGTCTTAGGTTTTAAATTGTGTGTAAATGAACGTTATTTTTGGAAGTTTGTTGCCTCTGGATAAGGTTGTCTAGGGGAAACATAATTTCTCTGCATTTCTCTATGTTGAGGTTTATTATCTTGTCGATTTGGGAACATGCTAATATTATCTGTACCTACCTTCCCTTGCTTTTTTGGGTGTTTATTTTCTCCACAATTTTATTTCATGTGTTGGAGTTCGTTGGTTGTGCAACTAGTTGCACAAGATGAAAGTATTATTTATTTCAAGTGGTTGTGGTAGTGTTGCAAAGTAGTATGTTGATATTGGAATATAATAGTATTCTTTGTGGTGTTTTTGGTTAGGGGTAAAAATCATGTTTTGATGGGATCTTGGAACCTAGTACAAGTGGTTTTGATGGGATCCACAACCCAATCTAATGAGGGAAAGACACTAACAGAAAAAAATTGGCAAATCATTAGCAACCAATGAACAACCATTAAAGATTAGCAATACAACCTAGGCAACAAACAACAAGAACAAGCAAGGGCCTGAAACCCTTTTACAACCTAGTTTTAATTGGGACCAAAAACCCTTTAAACAAGTTTTTATGGGATCATGAAACCCATTTCAATTAGTTTAGAAACTGCGTACATCATCTAGGCAACAACAAACCAACCACTCAGAAAAACCACCACTTAGGTGAGAGAGACAGTCCTCTTAATGGTGTAGAACACCATCAAGCCCCTAAACTAAAACACCAACAACTCCAAAAACCCCACCTAAATAAGGGACCCAATGGAGCACTAAGTCATAATAGCCTTCATGTAGTAGCACCCAACCTAAAATTTCAACTCCAACTCCACCTTAATAGGAGGGAGCTCCCCTCTATAGGAGAGAAAGAAATGAGAGCCCAAATCTTCAAGTCCTTCACTCATCTTCCCACACAAGCTCCCCTCGATAGGAACAAGTAGACAAGAAAATAACTCTCCACCAAATCTACAACAATCAACTTCACCTCAATAGAAGAGGGCTCCACCTCAGTGGGAGAAGTCTCCACCTCCATAGAAGACACCAACTATAGATTCATAAAAAAAACATCAAAAGAAAGGGTAGTCACAAACACCTTTGGAAAGGAATGAAACTGGTATGTGAAAGGAGAAGAAAATCCACAGCTAAAACCCATCATATCATATTCCATAAACATAGGAGCCTTCATCAAACACAAAAAAATAGCCATCATAAGATAATAAACTCCCTTCATAAGAGTAAGCATCACCATCAAAGGGAGGATCAAGACCCAGGAGTTACATCACAACAACTTCACAACAAGGTTCGAAGAACGAAGACCCCAAAAAGTAGTAACAAACCCCTTCAACAAGTTCTTCTTAAAAAACAAAGGGCACCAAGCCACAAAAGAGAGGCTCCCTGCCATCATCCAAGCAACAATATCAACAAGTTTAAAGACCTCCCACTTCCATCCAACCAAAACCAAACCCAATAGTAGGAGCAACACCTCGACCCAGACCCAAAAGTAGAAGATCCCACAAGGGAACCTACTGACCACCAACGAAGCCCCAACAATTAAGTTCTTCCAAGAGGAGGAACACAATTACAAGAAGAGGAAATAAAAAAACCCAACTAATAAGGATCTTCAACCACGTCCTGGGACTAAGCACCATGCTCAAAAAACACAAAGAACAAGTTCCAAAAAAGGTGCTAAACCCACTCAAAGATGTCTGCACAAGGATGACCCAAAAAAGGCCCCACATAGCCAAAGTGAAAGAAACACATAAACATGAAACACCAAAGACCTAGTGCAAGGGAAATCCCTTCACAACACCCTCCAAAACCTCTTCAAACACCAAAGAGGTCCAAACGGCCAAAGCAATGGAAGCAAGCCGAGAAGAGGACTTCAGAGGTATCCCCCACACACTCCTAGAAACACAGTGACCCTAGTCAGAAACCTCCCACACATTAGTAACAGGAGTCAAAACAAAAATCACACCCATAGGAAACAAAGTAGCCCAAGAATCAAGCAGATCTACCTCCTGCTCATCCTCAGGATCACCTCCAATACCCAAAGGTTTCAATCTTCCTCGTCTAGGATGCTTCATGCCCATTATCATAACCGATCTCTCCATGAAAGAAGCTTTAGATTCTCCAGCTATAAGAAGCTTCTACAACCCACAAGCCATAGAGGAAAATAACCAGCTAGCAAACCAAGGATGCATAGGGGAAGGAGGACACCTACACTCTCCAACTTCATCATCTGCATCACCCTCATCCTCTACCTCAACAACTCACTCCGCGGCACCCCCGAGTTTGAATGCGCTACTCTCCCACTCATCACGCTCCCTACTTATGATTTTTGGTGTTGCCATGTGGTCTGTAGGATGTTTCCTGACTTGGTGAAGCATGAAGTTGATTATTATTAGTGCCAATTTAGGACTGGCCAACTTGACATTGTTTGTGCTATGTGTGGAGGTGCTTCATGGATTATGGATGTAAAGTGAAGTGTGTTGATGTATATTTGCATCCTAGTTAACCCTTAGCATGGTCTACCTTCACATCTTTCCACCACAAGTTTTTGTCATTGATCTATTTGGTGTTGCACATTTTAGGTGCATACGTTTCATTTGAGGTTGACCTTATGAAGTTGTTTTAGGTTGTCGATGGTATAAATTTGCAAGGTGAATTATTGGAGATGTGGTATATGAGTGTGTGTGATGCAGATGTGATTAAGTTTGGTGATCCGAGTGTGAGATTAAAATCCCAAGTCTACCGAATGCAATGAGAAGAAGGTGTCTATATTTTTGTGCACTTGAAGTTGTTGGAGGTAGTGAGACAAAGGTTACTAATGGAATAGATTTGTAGTGGTGGATATTCCTATTGATTTGAGATAACTAATCTCTTTGTAACAATTTTTTCTATTCTTCTTTCTTCTGAACAATGAGTCCTTTGGGTAGTGAGCCCTTGGTAGTGATTCTTTCTTCTTTTCTAGGTAGTGAGACCTTCTCACAATGAGCCTATTTAGTATTCAGTGTTTCTAGTCATATATATATGTGAGCTAATCCTCATCGTGGTTTTTCTTTTATCAAGTTTTTTTTAATGTATATTTTGTGTTCTATTGTGTATGGTTATTGTTGTGTTACTATTTTTATATGTTTACATTTTGCTAATGCTTGATAAGGGTTTAAAGGTTAATAAGGTTTGAAAGTTAAAGAGGGATTAAAATTTTTAATGTACAACTAATTCACCCTACCTTGGTTGTTTTGTGCATCTAACAATTGGTATCTAAGAAAGGTTCCTTGGAAGAAGCTTAAAGAATTGAGGTAGATCCAATTGCACATAAGAAGGGTGTCAAAGATCTTATGTTTGGTGGTACAAGTTATGCTTACTAGAAAGCTTTAGGGTTTGGAGTTTGGAAACTAGTTGAGACTAGATAAACTTTGTTTTCTCATGGTCTGACAAGTGATGATGAGATCAAGGATTATGCGAATAATGGAAAAGAAAGAAATGCTATCCTGAGTGGTCTTTCTAATTTAGAACATGGAAATGTGATAAGTCTCAAAATTCTAAAGAGGTCTAGGTAAAGTTGTAGAGAATTTATGAAGGAGATGATAAGGTCAAGCAAGAAAAGATGTAGAATTACAAAGCCAATTTTGAAACTCTAAGGATGTTAGAAGATGAAGATATTACAACCTACATGCTCATAGTGGATGAAGTTGTTAATGCCATCAATGGTCTTGGTGGAAAGCTAGAAGAAAGTGAAGTTGTGAAAAAGGTACTGAGAACTCTTCCTAAATCTTATAGCTAAAAAGTTTTTTCTATTGAGGAAGCTTAGAATATGGAAAAATATTCTAGAGATAAAATGTTTGGTGCTTTAATTTCTTTTGAATTGAGAGAGTTTAGAAAATATGCTACAAGTAAAGAAACTATTTTTAAAGTCAACAAGGTAGAAAATGATGTCAAATCTAATCCATATGAGCTTGATGAGGTGGAAGAAAATTTTGTAAGAAGACTGAAAAAGGGCATTGGAAAATACAAAGGTAAGTTACCCTTCAATTGTTTCAATTGTGGAAAGATAGGTCATTATGCTTCTAAATATCCAATCAAAGTTGCAAATGAAAAACATTATAAGGATCATAAAGGTAATTTTTTCAAGAAGAGTTATTATGTTTAAAACATGAGAATGGTGTATCTGATGATAAGGAATAAGACTATCCTGATGATGATAGTGATGAATTCTTGTTCATGGCTCTAAATGTTAGAACTAATTATACTAATCTTGAAAGATGTGTGAATGAAAGCATTCCAAAAATAGGTCACAATATTGAAGGAACTATGTTGAATAATTTTCATGCAAGAGAGGAGAGGAAATACTAGATAATTGATAGTGGATGCCCAAATCATATGATAGGTGACAAGAGTAAGTTTTTTAAACTTTAGAAGTATAATGGTGGTCTTGTTATGTTTGGTGATCATTTTCTAAGATTTGTAGAAAGGGTTCAATTAGTTTTGATGGAAATAATAAGATAGATGTTGTTCTTTATGTCTTAAGGGTCTCTGGTATAATATTCTTAGTGTAGGACAAATGTGTAGCAAAGTATACTATTTGGTGTTTCAAGATGATGGTGTGAAATCAAAAAAGGAAACTCTAGAACTTCAATTGCTATAGGAACAATGATATAAGGAAATGTTTATCAACTCAAAGGTGGTGATGTTAAGTTATTTATGTCTCAAATAAATGGAGGTTGGCTATGGCATAGAAGAATGAGTCACATCAATTTTGATAGCCTAGTAAAGATCAATTCTATTAATGGGGTATGTGTAGGATCATCATGGAAAAAAACAAGCCCTTAAGTGGCAAAAGAATTAGAAAAATCAAGTTAGGCTACTTGACATAAAAATTTGAATAAGTTATCTATATTATTTTAAAAATATGTAAGAATAGATTATGTAGAAAATTGAATGTAATTTCTAAACTACTAGTTTATTTTAAAAGAAAAAAATCTATTTGGTGAAAATTTGAAATTTCAATGTAGTAGTAGTTAAATCTCAGGGAAAAAATAAAAAGTAGGTGTTTGTTTTGACCACCCTAACCACAATAAAATGATAATATTTTTTAATACGATTTTAGACATAAGTAGAGGACTCATGGGATGTGATGCATATTTTTTTGTAATTTTTTCCAAGTAAATAATTAATTATGAATTTTTGTTACAACTTTTTAAAAATATAAAAACTCATATGTCTAACAACCTTAACTTTGTCAAAATTCATGAAATTCAATTTATCTCTTTTTAATCCTATAGTATGTGAAGCATAGAATGTGATGCACATGTTTTGGATTCCAAAATTTGATACCTTTTGAAATGTTTAGATGTTTTCAATCAGCCTATCAATAAGGACTTTAGTCATAATTCAAATAGAAAATGAATAATAATTATTTATTAAATTCAAAGTAAAGCATAATCTATATTGGTGGAAAGTTGAGAATCTCCTTTAAAAACCATTTTCATTTCATTAATTTTGGGTAAAAAGAAAGTCGTCAACCACATACCCTACAAATACCCATCATATTGCCACTTTTTGTCCCATCATGATCCTGTACATACCCAATGGTGTGAGAGATTTTCCAAGAATCACAAAGCTTATCAATGCAATCTACAAAGAGTGTCAGTTTGGAAAGAAGAAAAAGAAGAGGTTCAATACTAAAGAATATTCTACCAAAGTTCCTTTAGAGTTGGTGCATATAGACCTATGTGGATCTACCAAGATAAGAAAATCTGAAGGTGATAGGTATTTTATGATATTGGTGGGTATGTGCAGGATCATGCTGGGCCAAAAAGTGGCGATATGATGGGTATTTGTAACGTATGTGGCTGACGACTTTCTTTTTACCCAAAATTGATGAAATGAAAATGGTTTTAAAAGGAGATTCTCACCTTTCCACCAATATAAATTATACTTTACTTTGAATTTAATAAATAATTATTACTCATTTTCTATTTGAATTACGACTAAAGTCCTGATTGCTAGGCTGATTGGAAAACATCTATAGCTTTCAAACGATATCACATTTTTTGAATTTGAAACATGTTCCACATTCTATGCTTCATATACTATAGGATTGAAAAAAATTGAATTTCATGTTTGACCAAGTTAAGGTGGTTACATATGATTTTATATTTTTCAAAAGTTGTAATAAAAATTCATAATTATTATTTACTTAAAAAATTACAAAAAAATATGCATCACATCGACATGAGTCCTTTACTTATATCTAAAATATTATAAAAAATAATTATCATTTTATTATTCTTAAGGTGGTCAGACAAACCTACTTCTTATTTTTTCTCTGAAATTTAAGTGCTACTGCATTGAAATTTCAAATTTTCACCAAATAGATTTTAAATTTAAACCTAGTAGTTTAAAAACTACATTCAATTTTCTATAGATTTTATTCTTACATATTTTTGAAATAATATAGATAACTTATTCAAATTTTTAGTCAAGTTGCCTAACTCTAATTTTTCTAAATTTTTGCCCATAAGGGCCTGTTTTCCATGATGATCCTGCACATACCCTGACAACTAATTATTCTAGAATTACTTGGGTGATATTAATCAAAGAAAAATTAGAAGCTCTAGATAACTTTAAAGTATTTAAATATATGGTTGAGAATGAAATGGATCTTAAAATCAAGTGCTTAAGGTTTGATAGAGGTGGTGAGTTCACCTTTAATGAGTTTAATAGTTTTTATGAAGATCATGGGATAAATAGATATTTTTCAGCTCCTAGGTCTACTTAGCATAATGGATTTGTGGAGAGGAATAATATGACAGCTCAAGAAGTAGTAAGAACTATGGTTAAGGAAGCAAATCTACTAGATGTCTATTGAAGAGAAGCAATTCATACTACATTGTACATTCTTAATAGAGGTCAAGCAAGAGTGAATAGTTCAAATGCTCCCTATGAGTTGTTCTATCGTAAGCCTCCTATTGTGAAATATTTCAAAGTGTTTGGAGGTAAAATCTATATCAGGAGAGATGAATAAAACTTAGGAAATTTTGATACAAGATTTGATGATGGAATCTTCCTTGGATACTCTAAAAAGAGAAAGAAATACATATGTTATAACAAAAGGTTGAAGATGATAGTTGAAAGTGCAAGTGTCAAAGTGGATGAAGAACCACATCAAAGTTATGTGCTGATAGAAGGATATGAATCTGATGAATCCCCTTATAGTGAAGAAGATAAAGAAGAAGAGAAAGAGAAAGAGGTGAAAGTGCAAGAGGAAGAAGTTTTAGAAAAGACCCCTAATACTCCTAAGTATGTGCAAAAGAATTATTCTAAATATAAAATCATTGGACATAAGAGTAAAGGTGTGCTAACAAGAAGAAGAGCTTCTATGGAAGAGGAATAGGTAATTTTTTTCTTACATTCTAAGATAGAACCTAAGACAGTAATTGAGGCATGCAAATATGAAAAGTGGATCAAAGCTATGAAAGAAGAGTTGGGATAAATTGAGAATAATCAAACTTGGGAATTGGGCACAAGCCTAACAAACAATAATATGATAGGAACTATAGACACCAAAAATTCCTAATTGATACTAAGCATCTGATTCTGATTTACTAACACTGTTTCTTCTAAAATCATCTCAAATTGATCAATTAATTAAATAATTAGCATTATTTAATTAAATTAAACAAATTCAGCTATTAATCAAATAATTAAATTTATTGATTAATTCATCCTTCTTCTAACTAATAATTTAATTAAATAAAATAATTTAATCAAATCCTCTTTTAATCCTCTCATTTGATTAAAAATCAATCAAATCAAATGTCGCATCTCCTAATTTACTCCAATTAATTAATCCTAAATCATCTTTCTAATCATCATTATCAAATCCTCCAGCTTTTAACTCCTCAAGAGTTAAATAAACTATGGTAAGCTAACCAAGTTGCACATAAAATGAATTTCTTCTATTTATCTAACTACTCTAATTATCCTCATAAAGGCATATTTTGAAGAATATTCCTCTCAACCACCTCATTCAATTTCCCTCCAAAGGTTTTAAAAAACCTATCACATCCTCTTACATTCATAATAACTTCTCTTAAAACCTTTAAAATCCTCTAACATCCTCTCAAATCTCATTCTATTCCTCTTACACCAATTTCAAATTCTCAACCAACAACATTTACTTCTCTTCCATCCTCCTCCACTCACACATTTCCCAAAATGTGCTATGCCTTCCTCCAATAGAATTGTGACACTCGTCACATTCTAATTTTCTCTCAATTTATCTCACATTCATCAAATCCTCTCATTATTCAACCTTTGGCTTCTATAAATAGAGGCATACTTTTCATAATATGGATCCACAATCTTAGCATTCTCACTATAGACACATTTTATCTTGCATTTCATTACATTTGCAAGGACTTTTCATTAGCATTTAGCTTATCAAGGAGGTGGGAAAGGGCATCCTTTCCACATCAAAGGAGCACCACTTCCATTATGGGATAGGGAGGGTTTGCATAAAGACTTGGTGGCATTGGAATTGTGTATTGGAATCAAAGAACACAAATAGATTGGAGTTGAATAAAATTGAGCCTTGAATTTGAACTTGAAAAAAGAAAGCATTTTTAAATGCTTATTGCAATAACCTAGGGATTTCAGTCCTACTTTTTTTTTGCTTTAGGACAACTCACTTCAATTTTGGGTTTAAAATTAACCATTTATTTGATCTCTTCAATTTGGTTAAAATTGAACTTAGAAACTTATTAGACTTTGATTTTGGGTTGAAACTGAACAAACAACTTCACACTTGGTTTTTATGGTGCTTAAAAAGAATTCATTACTACCTTTGAGGACTAAAAATAATTCATGTTTTCTTTGTTTTGTAATATTCTTTACAAACTAGTTTCATTCAAATGTGTATGCACTTCTCTCGTGCTTCATGGAAATCTTGAGAATTAAAAGCATTTTGGTGACATTAGATTGTCTAAAGATTGCCTCCACACTTCAAGTTTGGGTTTAAAATTGAACAAATCATGCAAGCGTGAAGAAAATGCATTGTGTGTGTTCCCTCCTAAGTGTGTTAGGTGGTCAAACTACAAATGTACTCCTTCATTGTTGTTTACCTTTAGAGGGCCTACCTTGGTGGAAATAGTACTCACCCCAAGGGAATGACTCAAACTGGTAATGAGCTAAATGCCAAGTTACTCCCAACCAGTATATAAATTAGAATATTGAGGAAAATCATCATTCTAGGTGCTCCTACAGACAAGAAGGTTATAATCTCTGTATGGGTTGATATTGCTTCTCGTTTGGCCATCTAAATGTGTACCTTGATTATGAACCAATATGTATAAAATCCAAAAAACCCTACTATTTGTTGTGTCAAGAGATTGAACCTCTAAAGTTGTCCCACATATTTGCAGTTCTGAGTAGAGATGAATTTTTTTTCATGGGAGATTCATGAGAACTTGAAGCTTGGCTGACCTATAGAAGTGAGTTCCATGGAGGGGACCTAGTGTAGTCAAGATTCTAATCATCCTCTCTAAATAAGCGCAGCTAGAGAAATCCAAGTGGGAATTCAACAAATATAGCCATTTCTATCCTAGGGTTGTGCAATATTTGAGTCAATTAAACACATTGCTTGGATCCAAAATCTTGAAAACAAACATTCAACAAGGTCATCAAATTTCAAAGCCTTTAGAAAGAGAAAATACCTTTGAAAAATTCCAAGTATTACTACTTGTCCCGAAGGATTCTATCCTTAGAAAACTTCTAATTATTTGGACCTATATCTCAATTTTCTCTCTCTAAAGTCAACATTAGGGAACTATTTCCTTGATTCTCTTGATTTCCACATAATGGACCTTGTGGGATGAAAATAAATTGAGACATGGACATTTAGTTGAAAGCTAAGCAAGAAAGTGTTTGTGGTAAAAAGAACCCATTAAGAAAAGATGAAAGACAAATTGAACCCCATACATGTGTTTGTTCAAATGATTTCCTGTAAGATCAAAATCCCAAAACCAAAGTCCATCAATCATCACAAATGTCTTAGTCCAAGAAATCTCAAGAAATGTTAGTCTATGGTTTATTGAGTTAGGGAAATATTGGTCTATAACTTTTACAAACATGCATCAAAGGACAACCCAAAATTGTACACATTTTATTATTGTCAAAATCCAACTCTCTTCCAACATTTTGAGTATGTCACTTAGGGTTGAAAAAAAAAAGGTTCATTAGAAGTATAGCATGTTCTTCAATACCTAGGTCTTGTAAACAAAAGTCTTTCTAGGTCTACTTAGTATCAAAATAAATAGTTTCATCCATCCCAAAACATCAATCAAAATCCATCTCACAAATAATTCTTAGAATCTTGGAAAAAATAATTTTAGACTTTTGGAAAATCCTTCTAATCAAAATCAAAATCTTGTTTTACTAAGTATATGTAGATGAATCCTTCTTCATACACTTAGTTAAATTATCACCTTGTGGGTCCAAGTTTATTACAAGATAACATTCAACATCTTTGGGTTTATAAGTTCATTATCCAAAATCCATATCAAATCCAAAGTCAACAAATCTAAAAAGCCCTAAAGTCTATCATTTCTCCAAGGTTTCTTAAAAGTTCAATCATTCACGTTATCCATCTTTCATTTATCTCATCACCACCACTTGATCATTAACATCCTAGATTTAATTTTTTGTACCTAAAGTTTAGACCAACCTAAGGAGTTAGAGGTTTACCTCCCATATTCCTGAAAGTTGATCCTTATTTTATGGTCCAAACTAGATCTCAACATAAGAAGAAAATGTAACCAAACAAAGACAAATCTACTTTAAGTGATTTGAGTCAAACCAAAAAAAAAAATCAACCCTAGGATATCCATCAAACTTCCACTTAATCCTCCTCAAACACCTTAAAATACTTAAGAGGGAGGTTGGGTATGTGCAGGATCATCATGGAAAAAACATACCCTTAAGTGGCAAAAAATTCAGAAAAATCAGAGTTAGGCAACTTGACGTAAAAATTTAAATAAGTTATCTATATTATTTAAAAAATATGTAAGAATAGAATTTGAAGAAAATTGAATGTAGTTTCTAAACTACAAGGTTTGTTTTAAAAAAATAAATCTATTTTGTGAAAATTTGAAATTTCAATGCAGTGGTACACAAATTTTAGGGAAAATAAGAAGTAGGTGTCCTGTCTGACCACCCTCTAAATGATAATGATAAAATATTTTAGATATAAGTAGAGGACTCCATGTCTAATGTGATGCATATTTTTTTGTAATTTTTTTCCAAGTAAATAATAATTAATTATTTTTTTATTACAACTTTTTTAAAAATATAAAAATTTGTATGTCTAACCACCTTAACTTGGTCAAAACTTCATGAAATTAATTTTTTATTTTTTTAATCCTATATTATGTGAAGCATAGAATGTGATGCATGTTTTGGATTCAAAAATGTGATACCATTTTGCAAGCTATAGATTTTTTTCAATCAACCTCTCAATCAAGACTTTAGTCATAATTTGAATAGAAAATGAATAATAATTACTTATTAAATTCAAAGTAAAGAATAATTTATATTGGTGGAAAGTTGAGAATCTCCTTTAAAAACCCTTTTCGTTTCATCAATTTTGAGTAAAAAAAATAGTCGTCAGCCACATACCCATCATATTGCCACTTTTTGGCCCATCATGATCCTGCACATACCTGGTTGTCAAGTTAAGGATGTCAACAAAAATTATCAAGGAATGTCCCAAGATGAGATGATGGAGTTTCTCCAAAATCCCAGTGAGAACCACAAGATTGTCAACACAATGATGAGACTCAATCCTTCACAATACACATTAGCATTAGCAAAGGAATGGGCTAAAATACATTCTGATTATGATGTGAGCACTATTGTGGAAAATATTCTTGGGAATATGTTGTTGGTATCATTCACACCTTCCATTCTAAACATCATTCAATCCATCTGACAACCCACATCATCTCATGCTCCAAGTCAACCCATAATCACCAAGGGGAGTTCATTGCTTCATGCTCTTCAAATACATCCCTTTGTAAACAACCAAGACTTAGATGCAAACACAATCTTTCGTCTACCAAATATCATCCCTCAAGACCCAAAACATCCATACATTCCACTCATTTTCCATGACACCAACAATTCATCTGCCTTTTCCACATCACTGGCATATTCTCTTGATGCACAAGTCTCTCTCCCCATGGTATCACAAGGACAAGGGGGAATCTTTGATGCCTCATCATCACTTTATCAAGGAAACATACCACCAATCTTCTTGCCATTACCTCCTCTAACATCAACATCCACATCAATCATTGGTTTAGGGAAACCCCCTTTACCTAACATACCAATCCAAAATCAACCAAGTCAAAACAATCCACCAATCATGAATCAAGTCAAAATACCAAATCCTATGAACATGTCATTAATATCACAACAACAAGTGGCATCAATCGAATCAACACAATCAATCATTACCCCATCCATAACACCCCAGAACGTGGTCTCCCAAGGACCTAGCATATCAACCAAACCATCTACCACACAACCCATCATACAACCTATTGTCATCACTCAAACACCTCAACAACCACCTCATGAAAATACCATCGCCCCATCTCACACTATTTTGAATCCTCCACCTCCATCACCAAATCCAAACATGATGAATCAATAGAGCATCACCTTGGAAGCAACCCAACAAGCCTATGAAAAGGCTCTTCAACAATTCCAAGCTCAACAAACTGGAAGCAACCCAACAAGCCTATGAAAAGGCTCTTCAACAATTCCAAGCTCAACAAACTACACAAGTTGCACAACAAGCCACACAACAAGTGCAGACACAAGAAGCCACACAACAAGCACAATAGGCTGCCCAAGCAGAACCACACACTTTATTACAACAAAAACAATTTGCACAAGTTGTGCAAGCCACAGAAGTTGCCCAAGCTACACAAGTTGTGCAAGCAACCCAGCTTGCCCAAGCTACACAAGTCTCTCAACAAACTCAAGCTTAGGCACAAGCTCAATACGAAGCACAACAAGCTCACACACAAGCCTTGTTACAACAACATGCTTATCAAAAAGATTTACAACAATACCAAGCACAACAACAAGAATCCCAATAACAAGCCTAACAACAAGCTTTGTTGGCACAATAGCAACAAGACCGATAACAAGCATTGTTGGCACAACAACAACTACAAGCATACCAAAACTTGCAACTACCTCCCACGGACATGAAAAACACCCCACCCATCACTCAAGTGATCAAAGCACACCAATACACATTCATCCCACCATTCGATCTACAAAATGATGTGTTTGCACAAATCAAATTTCTCTCACAACAAGTGCTAGACCTACAATCCAAAAAAACAACAAAAATACAAGGGAATTTGTGCCCTTATCCATTCGATAGAAGCATTGCAATGGTTCCATTCCTACAAGGGTTCGAGATACCTAAATTTGACAAATATCATGGGACTGGAATTCCTGAAGATCACATCAGGGAATTTGATGTCCACTGTATGGAAGTTGCATATGACGAATCTTATTTAATGCGACTATTCCCTCGGAGTTTGGCTGAACCAACAATGGAATGGTTCTCTTGCCTTCTGAAATCAAAAAGTTCCAAGAAATTGTGGACTTATTCATACTGACGTATTCATTCGACATAGGCATGGATGTGAGTTTGGAAGAACTATTTTCTCTAAAAAAACCCAAGGGAGAAACATTTGCATCCTTCTTGCAACGATGGTGATCCAAGGCCAATAGGAGCAAGTGGACTATGCTAGAAGAACAAAAAATCTGTACCATCATCTCCAATCTTGAAGGGACCTTGTCCTTCCATCTGAAAATGCAATGCATCACCACATATGACCAGTTGATCCCCAAGGCACTCAACATCGAAAGAGCCCTTATTGCACAAGGGGGGACACCTATTTATCAAGACAATCATCCATCAACTAGTTACAACAAAAAACCTCACACATGGGCAAGGAACAAAAACATTACTAATGATGGTGTGGTTGATGCCAAAGTTATTATTAGTGCCCCAAGGAAAAACACACATCATATCAACAATTGCACAGTCAACAACCAAAACAACACACGAGCCAACACATCATCACAACAAACCAACAATTAAGTAGTTAATAACCTGAATAATCAAGGGGGACCACCTCCAAGGAACATGTGTCCCCTTAAACAAAAATACATGCCACTTGGGGAACCAATTGAGTCTGTCTTGCAACAATTGGTACGGGAAAAAATTATCAAGATCCCTATTTATGACTATTATCAAGAGACTCAAGTTAAATCACTATGGTATAATGAGAAACATCTCTACAATTTTCACAAAATTAAGGGACACACAATGGCTAGTTTCATGCAATTTAAAAATTTGATCCAAGACCTCATCGATGGAAAAAAAAATCCATTAAACAACCCACATGAAACCAAGATCTCAAAATATACACGAATCCATCCTAGATCACAATAAGGGAAACAATAATGGTAAGGAAAAGTATGATAATGTGAACCATGTTTACAACCATGTTGTTGCATCCTTAGATGAGTGGGCCACCATTATTAACATCAAAGGATCCAAAGCTGACTATGGAGTCAACATATGTGGTGGAAAAATTACCATTGCAAGACAATCCCAACCACCAAAGGCATTTTCCACCAATCCAAAGTCATTACCTAGTGCTTATAATATTTTGTATTAATTAAAAAAGACCCCTGCCTAGATCTCCATCATGGAGTTACTGAAAATTTCACCAGGACATAGGGAAATCCTAGAAAAAGCATTGGCTTCATCCACTATCGCCATGAATCTTGACACATATCAGTTCCAAGCTATGGTCAAACACATAACCACCCCACATCTCTTAACATTTTTTGATTAAGAATTCCCAATGCAACCATCTCATAACCGTGTGCTCCATCTTAAAGTCCTAGTCCATAAGAATAAAGTCAAATCAGTCTTGGTGGATAGAGGTGCAACCTTGAATATCTATACTCTCAAGTTAATAAAGAATATGGGATTCTTTGAAGATGTCATTAAGAAAGGTAAGGGTATTACTATCAGACATATGATGATCAAGAACAAGTGTCTAAAGGCTCCATTCAAATCCCTATTCAAGTAGGGCAAACTATCAAGGAAACTACATGCCAAGTCCTTGATCTTGAACTACCTTACAATATCCTCCCGAGGTGCCCATGGATCCATGGGATGCAAGCTGTCACATCCACCTTCCATCAATGTGTCAAGTTTCCCTATCAAAAACAAGAGGTCACAGTCCATGGAGATCCTGAACCATTTTATTATTGCAAGAATCTGAAATCCAAGTACTACAAGATCCCTCAAGTCCCAAAGAATTATGAGTGACCCACATCTCCATATATAGATCCATCTACCTTAGCCTTCGTTTCTAATACAAAGACACCCTCCATTCTAAACATCTTTAATATTAAATTCATTATCCAAGATAATGAGTGTGGGGATTACAAAATGAAACAAAGTGCCTTTGTAATAGGAGTTTTACCTCAATCTCCTCGATCTCATGGGAAACCCCAACTGAATGACACATTAGTTCAAACCTTCAAAGTATACCCCTCTAGATTCACAAGGTTGGGGGACCTAAGTCAGGAAGTGGTAGATGAAAGGGATTTATCAAGCTTATTATATCAAGATGAAAGGCTCATACCGGATCTTCCCATGAATAATGACAACAAAGGACTCCATTTAATGCAAGGATGGGGCTATAACAAAAATGAAAATATTGGAAAAAATGATAACAACCTAGTAGAACCTATCATTGCTGAGAAGTGTATGAATAATATTAGCCTTGGATGCACCCTCCCAAAGATAAGCATAAATGTCAACAGTTCGTCGATTAAAAAAGTCAAAGCTCCTCTTCAGTTACCGATATCCACAAGTTTACCTTTAGATAACTTTAACTTTGATATAACCAATGTGTGTGACAAGGATCC
>VDFB02350812.1:0-46050 GCA_007258455.2 Sequoia sempervirens | reverse complement strand
ATTGTTACATGGCATAATCAGTCAATTGCCATCCTTCAAATATGAAAAATTGCATTCCTCTTTTGCATGATTGCTTTAGCATGGTTACATTTCAAGTTTGTAGAATAATTGTTACATCATGTTTTCATTACAAAAATCTATAGTTATCATACTTCATGTTCTATTTTTAGATCTTATTGTGTGTTGTAAGAAATTTTCGGTAAGTGCATATGAATATGAGGTCCTTTCCCCTCTCCTTTTATTCATCATCAATCCCTCTCCTAGTTTCCCTTTTGTGGGTGAGGTTCGTCTAGTGAAAGAAACCTTGGATAATCATAACAATCACATTTTTTCTTCTCCTATTATCTCTCACACTTGTGAAGAAGATATTATAGTGCTAGAAGAACCAATTGATGAGAGTTTTGACAACCCAAGTTGTTTCTCTCCTCTCACCTCACATATTAGACAAGCCATTACTACAAAAGAGGACAAAACCATAAGTAATCATGATGATCACATAACACAACAAGAGACCATTGAATCCTACCTATGTTCATCTCCTAACATCTTCTCCTCTTGTAATAGTGATGAGGATATGTTGGTGTTATATAAGTAAACTTTCAAGATCTATGATAACCCTCTTTATGATCCTTCCCCTACCTCTCCTATTTTGGAAGACATTAGGGAACATAGGAATGAAATTGTAAATGACCATGATAATCATACTTGTTCTTCTCCTAGTATCTCCCCTAGTTGTAAGGGAGATGCTTTGACGTTAGAAAACACAACCAATGAGATTCATGAGAATCTTAGTTGTCTCTTTTAACCTAAGAAAACCCTTATTGAGAAAAATAATTCAACCATTGATCATTCCCCTACTTGCGATGAAGTCATTTTAGAAGAACCAATCCATGAATGTCAAGAACATTTGATTCAAAGTTCTCCTAAAAAATATCCTCCTAGGGAGAATACCATGGTGTTAGAAAATGGCAACAATAGTCATGTGTCTTAGCTCACGATAAAAAAGGTGATTTTAGATTGCCCTTTATTAGAGATACATCAAACCAAGACCATCGAGGTTATGAATTCACAAGTGTCCATTAGATTCCCCTTGATTAATGGACCTCCTACATATCCCATGGGACATCCTAAGAATCCTCTAATACTTTTCCCACCATCACAAAAACCTCACACTCACAACAAAATTGAACTCATCCTTGACCCACCTAAGAATAATTTGTCGCAACAACTGAGTCATAATACTGGCAGACAACTAAGTGGGTCATGATTCTGACAGAGCATGACATTGAGTATGTGGAACACAAGGCTATCAAAGGACAAGTAATTGTAGATCAGTTGGCGGAGGCACCGATATGCTTAGGGAATCCACTTTTCTCATAATACCCTAATGAATCAATCTTCAACCTAAGTGTAGAAGATCACTAGAAAATGTACTTTTATGGATCCTACACGCAACATGGATCAGGAGTAGGTATCTTCTTCATCACCCCACAAGGATTTGCATTCCAAAATCATACAAGTTGTCATTCCCTTCCATAAATAATATCATAAAATATGAGGCTCTTGTAATAGGGATAAGAATTATAGTGCAATGGCAGATAATGGCACTAAAGGTCTATGGAGATTCACAACTCATAATCAACTAGGTCAACAATGAGTGTCAAACAAAAGATGAAAAACTAACTCCATATAAGAAATTGGTGCAAAGTCTTAAGGATTTCTTCATTGATATCACATTTGAGTAGCTACCAAGAGAAAACAATAGAGTGACAAATGCAATGGCTACAATTGGATCACTCCTAGATGTCCCACACAATGTTCCAAAGCAAGAATTCCTTGTAGAGTAGCTTCTTGTGGCAGCATTCGAGGTACCGAAGTCCAAATTTGTGTACAAAATCATTGGTCCTAGTGATCCCTGGTACCATGATATATACACTTACCTAAGAATAGGAGTCCTCCCCACTGACATAACCCCAAACCTCAAAAGAGCCTTTTTCAAAAAGGCATCCCATTCTATCATCCTAGCAGATACCCTTTACCATAGAAGCACTAAAGGAACCTTATTTTTTTTCCTAAATTTTGAGGAGGCATTGACTGCCTTAATCTAGGTACATAATGACATTTGTTGTTCACATTCGAGTGGTATGACCTTAGCCAAGAAAGTGTTGAGGATGGGGTACTATTGGCCTATAATGGAAAGAGAAGCACATGACTATGTCAAAAGGTGTCTACAATGTCAATAGCATGTGGACCTCATCCATGCACCAGCTCAAGAGCTCCACCAGATTGTCACACCTTGGCCCTTTTCATAGTGGGGGTTCGATCTCATTGGAAAAATTAACGCCACCTCATTCAATGGACATAAATTTATCATTACTACCACTGAGTACTTCACCAAGTGGGTGGAAGACATCCCCATGACTTATATCATAGGAAAGTAGATATCAAAGTTCATCTTGAACTACTTAATTTTCTGTTATGGTGTGCCTCAAGCCATTATCTCAAATAATAGGACACCTTTCAAAAATTAGGATGTTCACGAACCTGTACAAGAAATTTAAAATCCAACATCGCCTTTCCACTCCATACCATCCCCAAGGAAACAACCAATTTGTGGCTACACATGAGACCATCTTAAAGATCCTCAAGAAAATGATCAATGAAGCTGGTCGTGGCTGGTATTTGCAATTGAATCCTACCCTATTGGCCTATTGAATAAGCATCCACACACCAACAAGTACCACCCCATTCTCCCTGGTCTACGGATCAAAATCCATACTCCCTATTGAGATTGAGCTCCCATCCTTGAGGATATCTTTACAAAATCTCATCACAGATGAAGAATACCAGGTATCACGACTGAATGAGCTGGAATTACTAGATGAATGATGCAAGGATGCCTTAAACCAATTATAGGATATCAAAACCAACTCAAGTGAAGCTACAACAAGAAGATCATGAGTCAAAAATTCCAAGTTGGAGAGCTGATGCTAAAAATGAATCAGAAAAATGTTCCAAATCTAGACAGTAATGGAAAATTTGAACCCAACTAGTTGGGACCCTTCATCATCACTACAAGCTATAAGTTAGGGGCATATCAACTATCAACACTCAAACATGAATCTATGCAAGAGCCCATGAACAACTCCCATCTCAAAATGTTTTATGCCTAATCCTTCTAGGGTATAAAACCAAAAATACAAAAACAATAAAAAAATGTCCTAAAAAAATGGTCACCTAATGAAAACCTGGCAAACAAGCATCTTGGTGACAACAAAAAAGTAAAAAAATTAAAAAGTTTAAAAAATTAAAAAAAAGGATTAAAAAATAGTAAAGAGAAAAATTGTGCTCTAGTGAAAACCACTTTGGTGGCACTTTGGGCAAGTACCTTGGTGAAAACTTGGAAAAACAGGTGTCTTGTGTAAATAAGCACTTTCCATCCATCGAGATCTCCATGGCTTGTTCCACATCACCCATCCATTATGCTTCCATCATCCATCGTCCATCCGCATCTGCATCATAGCTTGGTCCTGTGTTTGTGTCATGATTCCTCCTAGTACTACTCAACCCATCTTAAGGTCAGTTTGTCCTACCTATATCAAAGTAGTCTAGATTGCATCACACTGGGGGCATGTTCTCGTTGGATCAGATTTGTGTATATTCTTGAAGTCATCCCTAAATCAGAAAATCAAAAAATATTAGAAAATCCAAAATCCAAAAACATTCAAAATACTCAAAATCCAAAAAATAGGTCAAAATGTTAGTCAAAAAGTCAAAAATAGAGTCGTCTTGTCGAACTATGTCGTCTCTGAGCTTTGAACTTAGGCAAGGTTGATCTTTGATTATCCCCCAAGACACTTAGGTCAGTCCTTTAGGAGCCCGTCATAATAAACTAGCAATCCATTTGTTCATATCTCATCAATAATCTAGTCTATTTCAGTCAAACTATGTGGTCTCTATGTAAATAATGCAGGGTGATCCCACAATAGTGGTTTACAATTTTTGGCCAAACTAGACACAAAAATAAATATTTTTAACTAAATCTTCACTTTCGGGCATATATAGCAGCTAAATCATGAGGAAATTGAAGATGATGCAAACTAGAGTTTCGTGACATTTTGTCTATAGATTCTAAATATATTTTTTTCAAAAATTTTGGAATCAAATTGCACTTTTTTTCCATGTCCCTCAAAAACTAGTTTTTTTTTTATAAAAAAAATATTTTTAAAAAGTGACACTCACCATATAATGCATAACTTTTTTTCCATGAAGGCTAAAATTCTAATTCTTTTGAATTTAGATTTTTAACTCCAATATCTAGTGCTTCAACTTGGTTAGCTAGTTTTTTATTGAATATTTTTTCTTTAATCAAGTTTTGAAGTCAAACCAATTACAATTCAGACATAGCATGACCATATAGTGCGTAAATTTTTTTGTATGTATCAAAATTCTTTGTTTTGTTGTTGGATCAAGGAATTCAATATCTGGTGCACTCATATTTTTTATTTTTTATTGATAATCTACTATTTTTCCACGTGTAGAACAGAGAGCTTGATTTTTGGTAAAAAACCTACATTCACAAGAAATAAAAAATAAATATAATAATAAAATTAAATTTATTTAAAATTATACTTTTTCGGAAGCTTATAATAAGGACTACATACTTACAAGAAATACATTTTAAATGAATTCATTTGATCCCCCAAAAGGTAAATCAAAAGTCTTTTTTTATTAGCATTTTGATAGGTGTAAATGAGACTCCATTATATGTATGGTTTAAAACTAGTGGGGTTCTATCCAAGGGGGTTTTATCTAAGGTATTTTGAGAAAAACCTCTTAAATTGCAATGCTTAAATGGAACTTTTTAATGCTTAAAACATTATATTTTCTAAAAATATGTGATTTCAGCAAAAAATCAGAATCTCCCCGAAATTCTAAACCAGCTTTGTGAGATCACCCTGTAGGCAAGGATAATCTATTGATCAACCACCGAGGCCCCTAGGATAGGTCTTTAGGTTAGTCTCTTGGTCAAAATCTCAGAAAACCCCAAAAAAGTGGAAATTTTGAAAATCAAAACATTTGCAAAATCTTTAAAATATCAAAAACGGCCTCAAAACATTTCAAAAACTCCAAAAACTTGCAAATATTTGAAAAAGTCCACCCATTCCATCTCACTTTCACCCGCAATATACTTTCGCCCATAATAAATCATCGTCATCCCCAACCTTTGGTGAAACAATTAGAAACAAGTCTAGTAGGTTAAAAGTAAAAAATTAAGCATCAAAGTCGCAAGTCTAGGTTAGTAAGTAAACAAGTTAGTCAACTCTTGGTTTCAATAGCCTATCATCCAGTTATTCCCAAATCAATCATTTGATAACATCATGTCCTAGGATGCATCCTTCTTACAATGGAAATCAACATCAGACATCACCGTAGTTTAGTCTGGGCTAGCGGTATTGAAGAAAATTAGCTTGTTTGTTTACTTTATCTTTGTCTTTTTGGCTTATCTTATTGCACTCATTTTAATGATCTCTCGATGATGTCCAAAAAAAGGGATTTAGAGAGGAAGGAATGGGGCAATGATCAATATCTTTTATCTATTGTGCATATTGGATATTCTTGTAATATAACCTTGGTCATGCATGCTTTGTTTAGGTGTAGGGAAGGTGTTTTAGGTTTCTTGTTGACTACATAGGAAGGCTTTTCTTTCCATGTTTTGGTTTGAGATGTTTGAAATATATGAATTTCATTTTGAATAAGGTTATGTGTGTCAGGTGTGAACATGAGTACTCCTATTTGATTGTCGAGTTGAAGTCCATCACACTAGGTGCACAACACCATCCTGGTTCTTTATACATTGATGCATTGTGCCTATGTGTATTATCAAACATAGGGTAAATGTCCCTTTTAAAGTCCCAATTCCTAGTAATCAAATCATCATAATCATCATCATCATCATCATCATCATCATCATCATCATCATCATCATCATCATCTTTTGACTTGTTGGATTCTCTTCTTTCTTCTATCTTCTTTTTGTGCTAACATGGTACCATGACAGTCAATCATCATCGCTATTATACCCATCCTACATCCACAAACCATTAGCTTAATACACATCATATCTTGAAATCTAGGAGACACTGATCATCTCACATGCATTTCATTTCATCATTTGCATCATAATATAGATTGGTTATTCTAAACATTTCATGAACCATACATTTGGATTCATTGCATAAGCATGAAAGGAACCATCACATAGGAAATTATAACTCATATCATGTACATCATCAAAGCATCCATTGCATCATCACATATACATCATAATATCATTCATTTTCATTTGTTACATAATCATATAACATCATATACATATCATTCGTTTGCATCATCGTATAAGAATTATCATACCATGGACATCATATCACATCATATACATAGACATCATCATGCACCATCACAATAAAAATGCATCATCACATTATATCATGTGCATCATCATGACATCCATAAATGCATCACCATATCATTCATGAGAAAGATAATGAAAAAGAAAAAGATTGCATGATCTCATGCATTTTATCATCATCATCCATTAGGCACATAATATAGATCTGTTAATCTAAAAATTAACATATCATAACATTTGCATTATTTGAACATCATCATAAAAGTGAATAGAAAAGATACTAAAAAATAAAGGCATCCATAAATCACTACATCACATCATAAACATCATATAGAAGCATACATCACATTGCATCACATAAGATAGAATCATCACATCACATATAGACCATCACATATAGAGAATAAAAACATCCATGATCCATAATGCATAAATAAAATAAGGAAACATCATACATCATATCAAATCATCTCATATCATCTAATATATCATCAAAATAATAATACACTATCATGGTACAAAATCGGGATCAAGTGTGTATATCAATTTAGTATAGTACAATTGCCCATAGGGAAATCAAAAAATGAGCGTGTGGATCTCAAAAGAATAGTGAATAAGCTAGCCCTGCTAGCTACTCCCCTCACCACACGACCTCTCCTTGTGATCCTCTAGAGGCCAATATCCAATCTGCTATGAGTAATCAGGAACTCGTGCTACTCGAGGCACTTCCTAGTGATAATGCACCCGATAGTACTCACCCTCTCGTATGGACTCTATGTATGCCCGCATGGATACTATGCTGTTGGAAGAGGATGTTGCCATACTCTCTAGTTGTTGTCTCTAGACCATGTCCTGCGTCACCTATAGCTCAAAAGCTTGCCACTATTGGATAGCCTAGTCTCTCTTAGCTGTCAGGGCCAAAACTAGCTATCTTGCCTAGTCCCTCTCTGCCATGAGCACCTGAATATGAGCCTGCAACTGTAAAATAGGATCTTCCCTCAAGTCTGGCTATGGTGGAGGCTGGACTGGTGGCTTGTCCTGATGACCATCTCTCGATGGTGTCTGTTTGCTGTCCTAGTCCTGATGACCATCCCTGGAATGATCCTGATGCCCATCTCTAAAGACATCCCTTCAATCCCTGTGCTGCTCGGGCTACTACTCTAGCTGTCACAGAGGTGTGCCACCTCATCCTTTGCCCCTACTTCCATTCTCATCACCATCTTCATCATCATCCCCTTGCCTCCTTGGCCCTATCCCCACCCTATAGATCGGCCTCTAGTTCTCCTCTATGACAATAGTGTAGTTGGAATTGTTAATCAAACTAGCGAATGGAACCAATCCTTGTAGGTATAGGTCATCACTAGGTCTATTGGTCCATAATCATAAGGCCATGGCCTGGCCACCAGCTACCTGAAACTTTGCACTACATCATCTATCAGAATGGTCTGACCCCATGCCATCTCCCTCATAGTATGTGCGAAGATGGCCACATACTAGTCATCGAGACAGTCATGTGCATCTCCAAATTATCAGGAAACATTGTCTGAAAGATACCACTCTATCATTGTATGCTCTTGGCCTTGCATCAAATAGTCCTACCTAGAAAAGAACAACTGCTAAGTTACATCATCATACCAAGCAGGCATGCTGAGCCAAGGCCTCCAAGTGAAAACTATTATCTCATCGATGACCCACCCCCAATGTCGAATGCTTGCTACCCTTGTATGTGTAAAATTAATTTCACCCCTATATCTCTAGATGACTAGGTCATCTAGCTCCATATCTATTGTTGTGACTCGAGGGCAGAGCACTGCAATGTGCTCCCAGGCCCAAATGTGTAGCAATGTAACTCCTGATTTGATGGCCTGACTATCACAGTATGCGAAATCATGAAGATCATGGTAGAGGGAGGCTAGCATCACTAGCTCCTAGGGAAACCACTCTCTCCATTGGAGCATCTGCTCCTATGAAAGAACCCATCCCAAGCGGAAGTATCGGGCATGTCGATCTGGTGCCATGAGTCCTAAAATTATGACAGCTACAATCCATCTGAAGGATGGTACTACAATCCCGTACTGCTCTAGCTCGATCTAGCCCTTTGAAAAATTATCTCATCTAGGCCTATAATTGCATAGTAGGTGTCCCTACCGACATCCACATTATAGATGACTCTCTCTCCATGAATCAGAAATCAGAAAATGCACCACATGTCCTCTAGGGTCACTATGGCCTTACTTATGTGGAAGTGAAATGAGGATGTCTCACTATGCTAGCGCTTAACCAATGTTGTCGTCATGCCAAGGTGCATCCTGATCACTGGGGCATAAGCAACGTACCATAAGCCAATCACTCCCTGGTGCTCCTGGAGTACCTCGTGCAAAGGGGTATCCTGAGTCAATCTACTCAAAATGGAGGACCTATGCTCCTATGAGTAGACTGGCTCCATGTCCTCCTACATCAGGAAAATTCACCACGTCAAGTTTTGTAAAAAATTGAGATCTTATTTGGGGTATGCGCAACCAAAATAACAAATGTGTCATTTTTTGCATATGCATCATTGTTTGAAACTTCTAAATTTTGTCATTGGAAGCCTAAAAGTTCCAAACTCCATTGTCATCGTGCAGTTTGACAGCGTTTTAATTTGACTCCTAGACCTAAATTTCAAAAAGGACCGCCGCGACACAAATTGCAAGTGTGGCAGATTTTGTAACCTAAACCATAATTTCTAAATTTTGCGACTGTGGCACAACTCTCATCAACAATGCAGTTTAGGCCCATGTGGTACTGATTTGAGGTTTTCAATGGTGCTAAATAGCGCCTCTTGACTTGGTTGACCTCTAGACCCTAATTAATGCAGTTAAAAATTGAAAACAAAGGTTGGGACAAGGTGACTTACCGCTAGTCCTATGCCAGGAAGCCTTTGGTACACTCACACATTCCTAAAGATATGTCGTGGAAGCACGCATTGTGCCATATCGATCAATCCTCAGAGTTTAAATAACAAAAGTTTGCTAGGTGTACAAATGAATTGGGAGTGGCCCCTTGAGGCCTATTTAAGCCTAAAAGGTAGGGTTTTTTGACTCTGTTTACCTGTTCAACTAGGGTTTTGGACCCCCGAGCCCATTTTCGCCCAACCAAGGGTTTTTTTGCATCATTTTTTCATGTTTTTGCATGCTTTTGGCATCCCGGAGCCTTTCTGGACTCATTAGGAACCTTGTCCTCCTTTTTCGTGAGATCACCCAAAAATTGAAATTTTTGTCTGCTCTCTCAAGGGGGCAGTATATCAGCATGTTTCTTTTAGCCAAGGCAGCATTGGGGCATTTAAAAAATCATTTTTTTTAAAATTTTGATCATGAGGTTATTCTTTGAACCAATGCAACATGTACATTGCTTTAAAGAGGGGAAAAATGTAGGTTCATGGAAAATGTACCGATTTCACTTGATCCTAATTACTAACACTGCTTTGTCCTGAATCATCTTCTTTTCTAATCATTTAATTGCATAATTTATATTTGATTAAATCAACCACATTTCATCTCTTAATTATATAAATCATTATTTATCTGATTGAGTCATCTCCTATTGATTAAATAGATCATTTTATTTAATTAACCTTGTAGTCTCCCTTTAATTAAATAATTCACTTTATTTAATTAAATCTCTAAAGTTATTCTATTAATTTAAATACATCAATCTTTAGTGTATTTAATCTAACATCATCTCTTTTTAATTAATTAAATAAAAATCTTTATTTAAGTGAGTCTACATCATATTCCTCTCATTTTGATTTAAATTCATCCAAAATCTAAATCAAAATCGTCAAATCAACTAATCTCCTTTAAAATTAATCAAATCTTGATTAATATTAATCTTAATCACCTAAATCCTCTTGATTTTTCAACTTTCTCATGAAAATCATTTCAATTGATTTATTAAATCCTCAATTACTTTCAAAAAGGCATCAATGTTGGAGTATTCTCCAAATTTGAAAAATCCCTCCAAAAGGGTTTGTACATCCAACAAGGCATTTAAACCTCTTACATGTATTTTTGCTTGAGCCAAGTGGCATTAACTTCATTTTATTTTCCCTCCAACATGTCATTTCATCCATTTTGTAATTCCACCTAATTGCATTTAATTGCACAATGACCAAAATGTACTCCACCTTTGTCCACTCACATGTTGACAAGTGGCACCTGGTCATTGGTTGGTGTTTGATCCCGCATTCATCCCTTTTGACTCATTCTCCATCCCATTCATCTATAAATAAGAGGCTCTCATTTGGATTTTGGATCCAAAACTTCATGCAAAGACATTATCTTCATATTTTGAATTTTCTCATCCATTGTTCATCCATTTTCTCATTTTCATAGCTAGGTTATGCAAGAATTTAACCAAGGAGCATCAAATCTTCATCAAGTCATTATTCAAGCTTACAAGGGATAGGGAAAGGGCCATTTTCCACATCAAAATGGCACCAATTCCCCAATGGGATTGAGAGTTTTCTTGCATTAGATGGGATTTGATAGTTTTTGTTTGTGTTCTTCATTTCTATTTCTTATTTTGTGTATTTCAAATGAATTCTATGGGGAATGTTGATTGAACTTGCTTAATGATATAGTTGTATGGTTTTTTATTGTGCTTGTGTAGGTCTTATATTGACATTCACAAATGTAATATATATTTCTTTATGAATTGCTAAGTCACTTTTTGGGACCCAGCAGGGAGTTGGCATCCTACATGCGAGATGTGGAAAGGAAAATTGTAACACATGTCACATGGGTGCTTCATTGGGAAGGAAGGAAGTATTAAAACCTCTAGAATGGGTGACATGTTGACTTGTGGCAATGTATTTTAGAAATAAGTATTGTCGAGGTCCACTTGTATGAGAGCTTATCTCTTCAAATAATTAGAAGCAAGGAAAGGTGACACCTATCATCTTGGGGCATGTTTGAGAAAAAAATTGTGAAAAACTTAAGGAGGAGTGACCTTATGGTATGTGGCATTCTTTTTGATTTGTTGAATAAATCTTTGAAGGGAAAATTTCTTAATGGAGACTGAGTTGTCACAAAAAGTGACTAGGAAATGTGGGTGAGTTCTATTTTGGTAGAAAATCTAATTTTCTCAATGGGGCGCCTAGCATGTGAAATTACTTGATTTTTGGAGCTACAAGCTTTGCATGTGCTTGCATGCTGTTCCATGTTGGTGCATGTACATGCATTTGATAGGTTGCTATTTAGGTTAGTTGGGACTAGACATGTTCATTTTAGTTTGCATGCATGTAGAGACTAGGAGATTGAGACATGGAAAAAATCAACACCCTTGTATGAGAAGGATATATTGATGCCTTAGTGCATTTTTTATTGTAATGTGATTGTAATACTATATTTCATTATGTTGTTGGAATCACTCTAGATTTGTATCATAGCGAAACTACACCTACAAGAGCATAGACTCTGAATATTGTATGTAATTGCCATATTACTATAATACAATTGATTTGTGCTTTTGTACATGTGGGTTTCTTCTTGAAAGGGTATTTCCATGTAAGAATTTATGTTATGTTTTGAATGCTTTAAATCTGAAATAATTAATTACATGTGCATTCTTAAGTTAGCTATAAAATAAAATATTTGAAAGAAAGTTTTTATAGCTTTCTCTTGATTGATTTGCATTAGGGAAGTGTTTGCGCACTTGGATTTCCTTTCAGTTAGTATCATAGCCTGGCGAACTTTGCTATCCTTGGTGGGTTGGAAGGGTTTATGTGTATATCTAGATTTAGTGGGAGTTCTTGCGAAGAGAACTTTGAAATCTTGTTGTAGGTTTAAGATGATAAGCACATCTTGAAGAATAGAGATGGATAAATTCAATGGAAGAAATTTTGAGTTGTGGAAACTGAAAATAGAGGATATACTCATATACCAAGATCTATGGGCTGAAATATCTAGTACAAAACCAACAACATCTTCCCAAGATGATTAGAATCTATAGGATTAAAAAACCAAGGGTTTGATAAGATTTTATTAGATTGATTTTGTGCTTCTAAATGTCCATGAGGATTTTTAGTTACTCCCTAAGTTCATTTTAAGTGGGGGTGTTAGAGTAATCATGCATTATATAATAATTAATTAATATTTAAATTATTATTATTCTAATTCCTTTCATGCACTTAAGATAATAGTTATTTTATTCTTTTATTAGTTGAGTTATTATGAGATCAATCTATCTAATTGCATGAGATGTTAACACTTGTCATGATCTAATCCCTTTATAATTTAGGGTTGCTCCTATATACCACTCAACCCTCATTATATTATCTCTCTTAATGAGATCTCCTTGAAGTATCTTGAGATTCATGAAATATTTTCATTTTGTAATTTTTTCTTGTTAAGAAATAACAAATATTTGTTTTGTAGATCTCTTGTGTGGAAAGTGTCCTTGTTCATTGTTTGATCCTATGTCTTGTATTATTAAGAAAAATTAATAATATTTTCCTTGAGGATATTATTGCAAATGAACTCCATGTTAAATAAACCTCTTGAATAAGAGATAAAATATATTTTATTTTTCAATTAATTATGGTAAATAGGATGTGTCATTTGATCTTCACTAACTTATATCTTATGATGGTAAAAAATAGGGTACCTTTTGTAAAATATTAGCGTGAAAAAATAGTAGTTGTATGAAACCCTTGAAAAATTATAGTATTCATTATCATAGCATAAATTATCTATATTCCTTTCTAAAAACTAGATGCATCATGATTTGAAAGTTTCATTCTTGTGTGGGTTGAGGAAGAGAAAGATCAGACTATTTTTATTTGTATTTTAACATCTATAGTACAAATGTACAACTTAACATTTATCCTAGTCCATTTATATGGGAGAAAGGGGAGATCAACATACAACTGTGAGATCTTGGATGCACAATCTCCACACATGGAATTCATTAGGAAATATATATTTTTTATTGTGCACCAATGGAAGTTTCAAGAGGTTGATATCCATCAAAAAATAAGAAGAGGATACAATATTTGTATGTGAATTATGAAAATTGAATTAGAGATTCACTCTAAAACTTTAAAAAAAGGTGAGAGGACAAGATGAAAGGAATGAGATAAAATTAAAAAAATTAAAAGAGGACATGATGGAATGTGTGGAAGAAAATGCAAGACTAGGTGTGAGATTGAGAATCAAGACAAAATGCCCAAGTGAGAAGAAAAATACCTAGATGTTAAAGATGAAATTTTCATAAGGAGAAAACCCAAGTTGAAAAATTATTAGAATCACTTTATAAGAGTTGATTGTGAAAGTAGATTTGAAAAACTATACTTTGAAAGGATCCAAACATCCAAATATGATGAGAAATCCAATAAAATAGGAGGTGGAAGAATTGCAAGAATGGAAGGAAGGTTGAAAGGCAAGAGGGAATGGGAGGTGCATGGATAAAAATTAGGAATTTGGAAGAGAGGAAGAATGAATCTTGTGTGGAAAACATGTGAAGGTGTTGATGATGCAATAGGTTCACTTGGTTTCCAAGTGCTTTTGAGAAAATTTGAATAAGAGAGTGTGCAAGGTGACAGAGGTGTGTTCTTTGTCGTGCTCCACATTTCTTCAAAGTTGAAGATATTCATAGGGTATGTGTAGGATAATGATGGGCTAAAAAGTGTCAATATGATGGGTATGTGTAGGGTAATGTGGCTGATGACTTTTTCTTTTACCCAAAATTGATGAAACGAAAAGGGTTTTTAAAGGAGATTCTCATATTTCCACCAATATAAATTATGCTTTACTTTTAGCTTTCAAATGGTATCACATTTTTTCAATCTAAAATATGTGTCACATTCTATGCTTTGCATGCTATAGGATTAAAAAAATAAAATTGAATTTCATGAAATTTTGAACAAGTTAAGGTGGTTAGACATACAATTTTTTATATTTTTTAAAATTTGAAATAAAAAATCATAATTAATTATATACCGGAAAAAATTACAAAAAAATGCATCACATTAGGACATGAGTCATCTACTTATATATAAAATATTATAAAAATAATTATCATTTTATTGTGATTAGGGTGGTTAGGCAGGACACCTACTTCTTATTTTTCCTAAAATTTAAGTACTACTACATTGAAATTTCAAATTTTCAAAATAGATTAAAAAAAAAAAAACCTAGTAGTTTAGAAACTAAATTCAATTTTCTAAAAACTCTATTCTTACATATTTTTGAAATAATATAGATAACTTATTCAAATTTTTACGTCAAGTTGCCTAACTCATATTTTTCTGAATTTTTGGCCACTTAAGGGCCTATTTTTTCCATGATGATCCTGCACATACCCCATATGAGTTTTGGATGTGATGATCAAAGGTGTTTATAGGTGCTATATCTAAGGTCTTAGGTTTTAAATTGTGTGTAAATGAACGTTATTTTTGGAAGTTTGTTGCCTCTGGATAAGGTTGTCTAGGGGAAACATAATTTCTCTGCATTTCTCTATGTTGAGGTTTATTATCTTGTCGATTTGGGAACATGCTAATATTATCTGTACCTACCTTCCCTTGCTTTTTTGGGTGTTTATTTTCTCCACAATTTTATTTCATGTGTTGGAGTTCGTTGGTTGTGCAACTAGTTGCACAAGATGAAAGTATTATTTATTTCAAGTGGTTGTGGTAGTGTTGCAAAGTAGTATGTTGATATTGGAATATAATAGTATTCTTTGTGGTGTTTTTGGTTAGGGGTAAAAATCATGTTTTGATGGGATCTTGGAACCTAGTACAAGTGGTTTTGATGGGATCCACAACCCAATCTAATGAGGGAAAGACACTAACAGAAAAAAATTGGCAAATCATTAGCAACCAATGAACAACCATTAAAGATTAGCAATACAACCTAGGCAACAAACAACAAGAACAAGCAAGGGCCTGAAACCCTTTTACAACCTAGTTTTAATTGGGACCAAAAACCCTTTAAACAAGTTTTTATGGGATCATGAAACCCATTTCAATTAGTTTAGAAACTGCGTACATCATCTAGGCAACAACAAACCAACCACTCAGAAAAACCACCACTTAGGTGAGAGAGACAGTCCTCTTAATGGTGTAGAACACCATCAAGCCCCTAAACTAAAACACCAACAACTCCAAAAACCCCACCTAAATAAGGGACCCAATGGAGCACTAAGTCATAATAGCCTTCATGTAGTAGCACCCAACCTAAAATTTCAACTCCAACTCCACCTTAATAGGAGGGAGCTCCCCTCTATAGGAGAGAAAGAAATGAGAGCCCAAATCTTCAAGTCCTTCACTCATCTTCCCACACAAGCTCCCCTCGATAGGAACAAGTAGACAAGAAAATAACTCTCCACCAAATCTACAACAATCAACTTCACCTCAATAGAAGAGGGCTCCACCTCAGTGGGAGAAGTCTCCACCTCCATAGAAGACACCAACTATAGATTCATAAAAAAAACATCAAAAGAAAGGGTAGTCACAAACACCTTTGGAAAGGAATGAAACTGGTATGTGAAAGGAGAAGAAAATCCACAGCTAAAACCCATCATATCATATTCCATAAACATAGGAGCCTTCATCAAACACAAAAAAATAGCCATCATAAGATAATAAACTCCCTTCATAAGAGTAAGCATCACCATCAAAGGGAGGATCAAGACCCAGGAGTTACATCACAACAACTTCACAACAAGGTTCGAAGAACGAAGACCCCAAAAAGTAGTAACAAACCCCTTCAACAAGTTCTTCTTAAAAAACAAAGGGCACCAAGCCACAAAAGAGAGGCTCCCTGCCATCATCCAAGCAACAATATCAACAAGTTTAAAGACCTCCCACTTCCATCCAACCAAAACCAAACCCAATAGTAGGAGCAACACCTCGACCCAGACCCAAAAGTAGAAGATCCCACAAGGGAACCTACTGACCACCAACGAAGCCCCAACAATTAAGTTCTTCCAAGAGGAGGAACACAATTACAAGAAGAGGAAATAAAAAAACCCAACTAATAAGGATCTTCAACCACGTCCTGGGACTAAGCACCATGCTCAAAAAACACAAAGAACAAGTTCCAAAAAAGGTGCTAAACCCACTCAAAGATGTCTGCACAAGGATGACCCAAAAAAGGCCCCACATAGCCAAAGTGAAAGAAACACATAAACATGAAACACCAAAGACCTAGTGCAAGGGAAATCCCTTCACAACACCCTCCAAAACCTCTTCAAACACCAAAGAGGTCCAAACGGCCAAAGCAATGGAAGCAAGCCGAGAAGAGGACTTCAGAGGTATCCCCCACACACTCCTAGAAACACAGTGACCCTAGTCAGAAACCTCCCACACATTAGTAACAGGAGTCAAAACAAAAATCACACCCATAGGAAACAAAGTAGCCCAAGAATCAAGCAGATCTACCTCCTGCTCATCCTCAGGATCACCTCCAATACCCAAAGGTTTCAATCTTCCTCGTCTAGGATGCTTCATGCCCATTATCATAACCGATCTCTCCATGAAAGAAGCTTTAGATTCTCCAGCTATAAGAAGCTTCTACAACCCACAAGCCATAGAGGAAAATAACCAGCTAGCAAACCAAGGATGCATAGGGGAAGGAGGACACCTACACTCTCCAACTTCATCATCTGCATCACCCTCATCCTCTACCTCAACAACTCACTCCGCGGCACCCCCGAGTTTGAATGCGCTACTCTCCCACTCATCACGCTCCCTACTTATGATTTTTGGTGTTGCCATGTGGTCTGTAGGATGTTTCCTGACTTGGTGAAGCATGAAGTTGATTATTATTAGTGCCAATTTAGGACTGGCCAACTTGACATTGTTTGTGCTATGTGTGGAGGTGCTTCATGGATTATGGATGTAAAGTGAAGTGTGTTGATGTATATTTGCATCCTAGTTAACCCTTAGCATGGTCTACCTTCACATCTTTCCACCACAAGTTTTTGTCATTGATCTATTTGGTGTTGCACATTTTAGGTGCATACGTTTCATTTGAGGTTGACCTTATGAAGTTGTTTTAGGTTGTCGATGGTATAAATTTGCAAGGTGAATTATTGGAGATGTGGTATATGAGTGTGTGTGATGCAGATGTGATTAAGTTTGGTGATCCGAGTGTGAGATTAAAATCCCAAGTCTACCGAATGCAATGAGAAGAAGGTGTCTATATTTTTGTGCACTTGAAGTTGTTGGAGGTAGTGAGACAAAGGTTACTAATGGAATAGATTTGTAGTGGTGGATATTCCTATTGATTTGAGATAACTAATCTCTTTGTAACAATTTTTTCTATTCTTCTTTCTTCTGAACAATGAGTCCTTTGGGTAGTGAGCCCTTGGTAGTGATTCTTTCTTCTTTTCTAGGTAGTGAGACCTTCTCACAATGAGCCTATTTAGTATTCAGTGTTTCTAGTCATATATATATGTGAGCTAATCCTCATCGTGGTTTTTCTTTTATCAAGTTTTTTTTAATGTATATTTTGTGTTCTATTGTGTATGGTTATTGTTGTGTTACTATTTTTATATGTTTACATTTTGCTAATGCTTGATAAGGGTTTAAAGGTTAATAAGGTTTGAAAGTTAAAGAGGGATTAAAATTTTTAATGTACAACTAATTCACCCTACCTTGGTTGTTTTGTGCATCTAACAATTGGTATCTAAGAAAGGTTCCTTGGAAGAAGCTTAAAGAATTGAGGTAGATCCAATTGCACATAAGAAGGGTGTCAAAGATCTTATGTTTGGTGGTACAAGTTATGCTTACTAGAAAGCTTTAGGGTTTGGAGTTTGGAAACTAGTTGAGACTAGATAAACTTTGTTTTCTCATGGTCTGACAAGTGATGATGAGATCAAGGATTATGCGAATAATGGAAAAGAAAGAAATGCTATCCTGAGTGGTCTTTCTAATTTAGAACATGGAAATGTGATAAGTCTCAAAATTCTAAAGAGGTCTAGGTAAAGTTGTAGAGAATTTATGAAGGAGATGATAAGGTCAAGCAAGAAAAGATGTAGAATTACAAAGCCAATTTTGAAACTCTAAGGATGTTAGAAGATGAAGATATTACAACCTACATGCTCATAGTGGATGAAGTTGTTAATGCCATCAATGGTCTTGGTGGAAAGCTAGAAGAAAGTGAAGTTGTGAAAAAGGTACTGAGAACTCTTCCTAAATCTTATAGCTAAAAAGTTTTTTCTATTGAGGAAGCTTAGAATATGGAAAAATATTCTAGAGATAAAATGTTTGGTGCTTTAATTTCTTTTGAATTGAGAGAGTTTAGAAAATATGCTACAAGTAAAGAAACTATTTTTAAAGTCAACAAGGTAGAAAATGATGTCAAATCTAATCCATATGAGCTTGATGAGGTGGAAGAAAATTTTGTAAGAAGACTGAAAAAGGGCATTGGAAAATACAAAGGTAAGTTACCCTTCAATTGTTTCAATTGTGGAAAGATAGGTCATTATGCTTCTAAATATCCAATCAAAGTTGCAAATGAAAAACATTATAAGGATCATAAAGGTAATTTTTTCAAGAAGAGTTATTATGTTTAAAACATGAGAATGGTGTATCTGATGATAAGGAATAAGACTATCCTGATGATGATAGTGATGAATTCTTGTTCATGGCTCTAAATGTTAGAACTAATTATACTAATCTTGAAAGATGTGTGAATGAAAGCATTCCAAAAATAGGTCACAATATTGAAGGAACTATGTTGAATAATTTTCATGCAAGAGAGGAGAGGAAATACTAGATAATTGATAGTGGATGCCCAAATCATATGATAGGTGACAAGAGTAAGTTTTTTAAACTTTAGAAGTATAATGGTGGTCTTGTTATGTTTGGTGATCATTTTCTAAGATTTGTAGAAAGGGTTCAATTAGTTTTGATGGAAATAATAAGATAGATGTTGTTCTTTATGTCTTAAGGGTCTCTGGTATAATATTCTTAGTGTAGGACAAATGTGTAGCAAAGTATACTATTTGGTGTTTCAAGATGATGGTGTGAAATCAAAAAAGGAAACTCTAGAACTTCAATTGCTATAGGAACAATGATATAAGGAAATGTTTATCAACTCAAAGGTGGTGATGTTAAGTTATTTATGTCTCAAATAAATGGAGGTTGGCTATGGCATAGAAGAATGAGTCACATCAATTTTGATAGCCTAGTAAAGATCAATTCTATTAATGGGGTATGTGTAGGATCATCATGGAAAAAAACAAGCCCTTAAGTGGCAAAAGAATTAGAAAAATCAAGTTAGGCTACTTGACATAAAAATTTGAATAAGTTATCTATATTATTTTAAAAATATGTAAGAATAGATTATGTAGAAAATTGAATGTAATTTCTAAACTACTAGTTTATTTTAAAAGAAAAAAATCTATTTGGTGAAAATTTGAAATTTCAATGTAGTAGTAGTTAAATCTCAGGGAAAAAATAAAAAGTAGGTGTTTGTTTTGACCACCCTAACCACAATCAAATGATAATATTTTTTAATAAGATTTTAGACATAAGTAGAGGACTCATGTCCGGATGTGATGCATATCTTTTTTATAATTTTTTTTTTGAGTAAATAATTAATTATGAATTTTTTATTACAACTTTTAAAAAATATAAAAACTCGTATGTCTGACAACCTTAACTTTGTCAAAAATTCATGAAATTCAATTTATCTCTTTTTAATCCTATAGTATGTGAAGCATAGAATGTGATGCACATGTTTTGGATTCCAAAAACTTGATACCTTTTGAAATGTTTAGATGTTTTCAATCAGCCTATCAATAAGGAATTTAGTCATAATTCAAATAGAAAATGAATAATAATTATTTATTAAATTCAAAGTAAAGCATAATCTATATTGGTGGAAAGTTGAGAATCTCCTTTAAAAACCATTTTCATTTCATTAATTTTGGGTAAAAAGAAAGTCGTCAACCACATACCCTACAAATACCCATCATATTGCCACTTTTTGTCCCATCATGATCCTGTACATACCCAATGGTGTGAGAGATTTTCCAAGAATCACAAAGCTTATCAATGCAATCTACAAAGAGTGTCAGTTTGGAAAGAAGAAAAAGAAGAGGTTCAATACTAAAGAATATTCTACCAAAGTTCCTTTAGAGTTGGTGCATATAGACCTATGTGGATCTACCAAGATAAGAAAATCTGAAGGTGATAGGTATTTTATGATATTGGTGGGTATGTGCAGGATCATGCTGGGCCAAAAAGTGGCGATATGATGGGTATTTGTAACGTATGTGGCTGACGACTTTCTTTTTACCCAAAATTGATGAAATGAAAATGGTTTTAAAAGGAGATTCTCACCTTTCCACCAATATAAATTATACTTTACTTTGAATTTAATAAATAATTATTACTCATTTTCTATTTGAATTACGACTAAAGTCCTGATTGCTAGGCTGATTGGAAAACATCTATAGCTTTCAAACGATATCACATTTTTTGAATTTGAAACATGTTCCACATTCTATGCTTTGTATACTATAGGATTGAAAAAAAAGAATTGAATTTCATGAAGTTTTGACCAAGTTAAGGTGGTCGACATACGATTTTTAATATTTTTCAAAAGTTGTAATAAAAAATTCATAATTAATTATTTACTTAGAAAAAAATTACAAAAAAATATGCATCACATTGGGACATGAGTCATTTACTTATATCTAAAATATTATAAAAAATAATTATCATTTTATTATTCTTAAGGTGGTCAGACAAACCTACTTCTTATTTTTTCTCTGAAATTTAAGTGCTACTGCATTGAAATTTCAAATTTTCACCAAATATATTTTTTCTTTTAAATTTAAACCTAGTAGTTTAAAAACTACATTCAATTTTCTATAGATTTTATTCTTACATATTTTTGAAATAATATAGATAACTTATTCAAATTTTTACGTCAAGTTGCCTAACTCTAATTTTTCTAAATTTTTTGCCACTTAAGGGCTTATTTTTTCCATGATGATCCTGCACATACCCTGACAACTAATTATTCTAGAATTACTTGGGTGATATTAATCAAAGAAAAATTAGAAGCTCTAGATAACTTTAAAGTATTTAAATATATGGTTGAGAATGAAATGGATCTTAAAATCAAGTGCTTAAGGTTTGATAGAGGTGGTGAGTTCACCTTTAATGAGTTTAATAGTTTTTATGAAGATCATGGGATAAATAGATATTTTTCAGCTCCTAGGTCTACTTAGCATAATGGATTTGTGGAGAGGAATAATATGACAGCTCAAGAAGTAGTAAGAACTATGGTTAAGGAAGCAAATCTACTAGATGTCTATTGAAGAGAAGCAATTCATACTACATTGTACATTCTTAATAGAGGTCAAGCAAGAGTGAATAGTTCAAATGCTCCCTATGAGTTGTTCTATCGTAAGCCTCCTATTGTGAAATATTTCAAAGTGTTTGGAGGTAAAATCTATATCAGGAGAGATGAATAAAACTTAGGAAATTTTGATACAAGATTTGATGATGGAATCTTCCTTGGATACTCTAAAAAGAGAAAGAAATACATATGTTATAACAAAAGGTTGAAGATGATAGTTGAAAGTGCAAGTGTCAAAGTGGATGAAGAACCACATCAAAGTTATGTGCTGATAGAAGGATATGAATCTGATGAATCCCCTTATAGTGAAGAAGATAAAGAAGAAGAGAAAGAGAAAGAGGTGAAAGTGCAAGAGGAAGAAGTTTTAGAAAAGACCCCTAATACTCCTAAGTATGTGCAAAAGAATTATTCTAAATATAAAATCATTGGACATAAGAGTAAAGGTGTGCTAACAAGAAGAAGAGCTTCTATGGAAGAGGAATAGGTAATTTTTTTCTTACATTCTAAGATAGAACCTAAGACAGTAATTGAGGCATGCAAATATGAAAAGTGGATCAAAGCTATGAAAGAAGAGTTGGGATAAATTGAGAATAATCAAACTTGGGAATTGGGCACAAGCCTAACAAACAATAATATGATAGGAACTATAGACACCAAAAATTCCTAATTGATACTAAGCATCTGATTCTGATTTACTAACACTGTTTCTTCTAAAATCATCTCAAATTGATCAATTAATTAAATAATTAGCATTATTTAATTAAATTAAACAAATTCAGCTATTAATCAAATAATTAAATTTATTGATTAATTCATCCTTCTTCTAACTAATAATTTAATTAAATAAAATAATTTAATCAAATCCTCTTTTAATCCTCTCATTTGATTAAAAATCAATCAAATCAAATGTCGCATCTCCTAATTTACTCCAATTAATTAATCCTAAATCATCTTTCTAATCATCATTATCAAATCCTCCAGCTTTTAACTCCTCAAGAGTTAAATAAACTATGGTAAGCTAACCAAGTTGCACATAAAATGAATTTCTTCTATTTATCTAACTACTCTAATTATCCTCATAAAGGCATATTTTGAAGAATATTCCTCTCAACCACCTCATTCAATTTCCCTCCAAAGGTTTTAAAAAACCTATCACATCCTCTTACATTCATAATAACTTCTCTTAAAACCTTTAAAATCCTCTAACATCCTCTCAAATCTCATTCTATTCCTCTTACACCAATTTCAAATTCTCAACCAACAACATTTACTTCTCTTCCATCCTCCTCCACTCACACATTTCCCAAAATGTGCTATGCCTTCCTCCAATAGAATTGTGACACTCGTCACATTCTAATTTTCTCTCAATTTATCTCACATTCATCAAATCCTCTCATTATTCAACCTTTGGCTTCTATAAATAGAGGCATACTTTTCATAATATGGATCCACAATCTTAGCATTCTCACTATAGACACATTTTATCTTGCATTTCATTACATTTGCAAGGACTTTTCATTAGCATTTAGCTTATCAAGGAGGTGGGAAAGGGCATCCTTTCCACATCAAAGGAGCACCACTTCCATTATGGGATAGGGAGGGTTTGCATAAAGACTTGGTGGCATTGGAATTGTGTATTGGAATCAAAGAACACAAATAGATTGGAGTTGAATAAAATTGAGCCTTGAATTTGAACTTGAAAAAAGAAAGCATTTTTAAATGCTTATTGCAATAACCTAGGGATTTCAGTCCTACTTTTTTTTTGCTTTAGGACAACTCACTTCAATTTTGGGTTTAAAATTAACCATTTATTTGATCTCTTCAATTTGGTTAAAATTGAACTTAGAAACTTATTAGACTTTGATTTTGGGTTGAAACTGAACAAACAACTTCACACTTGGTTTTTATGGTGCTTAAAAAGAATTCATTACTACCTTTGAGGACTAAAAATAATTCATGTTTTCTTTGTTTTGTAATATTCTTTACAAACTAGTTTCATTCAAATGTGTATGCACTTCTCTCGTGCTTCATGGAAATCTTGAGAATTAAAAGCATTTTGGTGACATTAGATTGTCTAAAGATTGCCTCCACACTTCAAGTTTGGGTTTAAAATTGAACAAATCATGCAAGCGTGAAGAAAATGCATTGTGTGTGTTCCCTCCTAAGTGTGTTAGGTGGTCAAACTACAAATGTACTCCTTCATTGTTGTTTACCTTTAGAGGGCCTACCTTGGTGGAAATAGTACTCACCCCAAGGGAATGACTCAAACTGGTAATGAGCTAAATGCCAAGTTACTCCCAACCAGTATATAAATTAGAATATTGAGGAAAATCATCATTCTAGGTGCTCCTACAGACAAGAAGGTTATAATCTCTGTATGGGTTGATATTGCTTCTCGTTTGGCCATCTAAATGTGTACCTTGATTATGAACCAATATGTATAAAATCCAAAAAACCCTACTATTTGTTGTGTCAAGAGATTGAACCTCTAAAGTTGTCCCACATATTTGCAGTTCTGAGTAGAGATGAATTTTTTTTCATGGGAGATTCATGAGAACTTGAAGCTTGGCTGACCTATAGAAGTGAGTTCCATGGAGGGGACCTAGTGTAGTCAAGATTCTAATCATCCTCTCTAAATAAGCGCAGCTAGAGAAATCCAAGTGGGAATTCAACAAATATAGCCATTTCTATCCTAGGGTTGTGCAATATTTGAGTCAATTAAACACATTGCTTGGATCCAAAATCTTGAAAACAAACATTCAACAAGGTCATCAAATTTCAAAGCCTTTAGAAAGAGAAAATACCTTTGAAAAATTCCAAGTATTACTACTTGTCCCGAAGGATTCTATCCTTAGAAAACTTCTAATTATTTGGACCTATATCTCAATTTTCTCTCTCTAAAGTCAACATTAGGGAACTATTTCCTTGATTCTCTTGATTTCCACATAATGGACCTTGTGGGATGAAAATAAATTGAGACATGGACATTTAGTTGAAAGCTAAGCAAGAAAGTGTTTGTGGTAAAAAGAACCCATTAAGAAAAGATGAAAGACAAATTGAACCCCATACATGTGTTTGTTCAAATGATTTCCTGTAAGATCAAAATCCCAAAACCAAAGTCCATCAATCATCACAAATGTCTTAGTCCAAGAAATCTCAAGAAATGTTAGTCTATGGTTTATTGAGTTAGGGAAATATTGGTCTATAACTTTTACAAACATGCATCAAAGGACAACCCAAAATTGTACACATTTTATTATTGTCAAAATCCAACTCTCTTCCAACATTTTGAGTATGTCACTTAGGGTTGAAAAAAAAAAGGTTCATTAGAAGTATAGCATGTTCTTCAATACCTAGGTCTTGTAAACAAAAGTCTTTCTAGGTCTACTTAGTATCAAAATAAATAGTTTCATCCATCCCAAAACATCAATCAAAATCCATCTCACAAATAATTCTTAGAATCTTGGAAAAAATAATTTTAGACTTTTGGAAAATCCTTCTAATCAAAATCAAAATCTTGTTTTACTAAGTATATGTAGATGAATCCTTCTTCATACACTTAGTTAAATTATCACCTTGTGGGTCCAAGTTTATTACAAGATAACATTCAACATCTTTGGGTTTATAAGTTCATTATCCAAAATCCATATCAAATCCAAAGTCAACAAATCTAAAAAGCCCTAAAGTCTATCATTTCTCCAAGGTTTCTTAAAAGTTCAATCATTCACGTTATCCATCTTTCATTTATCTCATCACCACCACTTGATCATTAACATCCTAGATTTAATTTTTTGTACCTAAAGTTTAGACCAACCTAAGGAGTTAGAGGTTTACCTCCCATATTCCTGAAAGTTGATCCTTATTTTATGGTCCAAACTAGATCTCAACATAAGAAGAAAATGTAACCAAACAAAGACAAATCTACTTTAAGTGATTTGAGTCAAACCAAAAAAAAAAATCAACCCTAGGATATCCATCAAACTTCCACTTAATCCTCCTCAAACACCTTAAAATACTTAAGAGGGAGGTTGGGTATGTGCAGGATCATCATGGAAAAAACATACCCTTAAGTGGCAAAAAATTCAGAAAAATCAGAGTTAGGCAACTTGACGTAAAAATTTAAATAAGTTATCTATATTATTTAAAAAATATGTAAGAATAGAATTTGAAGAAAATTGAATGTAGTTTCTAAACTACAAGGTTTGTTTTAAAAAAATAAATCTATTTTGTGAAAATTTGAAATTTCAATGAGTGGTACATAAATTTTAGGGAAAAAATAAGAAGTAGGTGTCTGTCTGACCACCCTAACCACAATAAAATGATAATATTTTTTAAAATATTTTAGATATAAGTAGAGGACTCATGCTCCAATGTGATGCATATTTTTTTGTAATTTTTTTCCAAGTAAATAATTAATTATAATTTTTTTATTACAACTTTTTTAAAAATATAAAAATTTGTATGTCTAACCACCTTAACTTGGTCAAAACTTCATGGAATTAATTTTTTATTTTTTTAATCCTATATTATGTGAAGCATAGAATGTGATGCATGTTTTGGATTCAAAAAATGTGATACCATTTGCAAGCTATAGATTTTTTTCAATCAACCTCTCAATCAAGACTTTAGTCATAATTTGAATAGAAAATGAATAATAATTACTTATTAAATTCAAAGTAAAGAATAATTTATATTGGTGGAAAGTTGAGAATCTCCTTTAAAAACCCTTTTCGTTTCATCAATTTTGAGTAAAAAAAATAGTCGTCAGCCACATACCCATCATATTGCCACTTTTTGGCCCATCATGATCCTGCACATACCTGGTTGTCAAGTTAAGGATGTCAACAAAAATTATCAAGGAATGTCCCAAGATGAGATGATGGAGTTTCTCCAAAATCCCAGTGAGAACCACAAGATTGTCAACACAATGATGAGACTCAATCCTTCACAATACACATTAGCATTAGCAAAGGAATGGGCTAAAATACATTCTGATTATGATGTGAGCACTATTGTGGAAAATATTCTTGGGAATATGTTGTTGGTATCATTCACACCTTCCATTCTAAACATCATTCAATCCATCTGACAACCCACATCATCTCATGCTCCAAGTCAACCCATAATCACCAAGGGGAGTTCATTGCTTCATGCTCTTCAAATACATCCCTTTGTAAACAACCAAGACTTAGATGCAAACACAATCTTTCGTCTACCAAATATCATCCCTCAAGACCCAAAACATCCATACATTCCACTCATTTTCCATGACACCAACAATTCATCTGCCTTTTCCACATCACTGGCATATTCTCTTGATGCACAAGTCTCTCTCCCCATGGTATCACAAGGACAAGGGGGAATCTTTGATGCCTCATCATCACTTTATCAAGGAAACATACCACCAATCTTCTTGCCATTACCTCCTCTAACATCAACATCCACATCAATCATTGGTTTAGGGAAACCCCCTTTACCTAACATACCAATCCAAAATCAACCAAGTCAAAACAATCCACCAATCATGAATCAAGTCAAAATACCAAATCCTATGAACATGTCATTAATATCACAACAACAAGTGGCATCAATCGAATCAACACAATCAATCATTACCCCATCCATAACACCCCAGAACGTGGTCTCCCAAGGACCTAGCATATCAACCAAACCATCTACCACACAACCCATCATACAACCTATTGTCATCACTCAAACACCTCAACAACCACCTCATGAAAATACCATCGCCCCATCTCACACTATTTTGAATCCTCCACCTCCATCACCAAATCCAAACATGATGAATCAATAGAGCATCACCTTGGAAGCAACCCAACAAGCCTATGAAAAGGCTCTTCAACAATTCCAAGCTCAACAAACTACACAAGTTGCACAACAAGCCACACAACAAGTGCAGACACAAGAAGCCACACAACAAGCACAATAGGCTGCCCAAGCAGAACCACACACTTTATTACAACAAAAACAATTTGCACAAGTTGTGCAAGCCACAGAAGTTGCCCAAGCTACACAAGTTGTGCAAGCAACCCAGCTTGCCCAAGCTACACAAGTCTCTCAACAAACTCAAGCTTAGGCACAAGCTCAATACGAAGCACAACAAGCTCACACACAAGCCTTGTTACAACAACATGCTTATCAAAAAGATTTACAACAATACCAAGCACAACAACAAGAATCCCAATAACAAGCCTAACAACAAGCTTTGTTGGCACAATAGCAACAAGACCGATAACAAGCATTGTTGGCACAACAACAACTACAAGCATACCAAAACTTGCAACTACCTCCCACGGACATGAAAAACACCCCACCCATCACTCAAGTGATCAAAGCACACCAATACACATTCATCCCACCATTCGATCTACAAAATGATGTGTTTGCACAAATCAAATTTCTCTCACAACAAGTGCTAGACCTACAATCCAAAAAAACAACAAAAATACAAGGGAATTTGTGCCCTTATCCATTCGATAGAAGCATTGCAATGGTTCCATTCCTACAAGGGTTCGAGATACCTAAATTTGACAAATATCATGGGACTGGAATTCCTGAAGATCACATCAGGGAATTTGATGTCCACTGTATGGAAGTTGCATATGACGAATCTTATTTAATGCGACTATTCCCTCGGAGTTTGGCTGAACCAACAATGGAATGGTTCTCTTGCCTTCTGAAATCAAAAAGTTCCAAGAAATTGTGGACTTATTCATACTGACGTATTCATTCGACATAGGCATGGATGTGAGTTTGGAAGAACTATTTTCTCTAAAAAAACCCAAGGGAGAAACATTTGCATCCTTCTTGCAACGATGGTGATCCAAGGCCAATAGGAGCAAGTGGACTATGCTAGAAGAACAAAAAATCTGTACCATCATCTCCAATCTTGAAGGGACCTTGTCCTTCCATCTGAAAATGCAATGCATCACCACATATGACCAGTTGATCCCCAAGGCACTCAACATCGAAAGAGCCCTTATTGCACAAGGGGGGACACCTATTTATCAAGACAATCATCCATCAACTAGTTACAACAAAAAACCTCACACATGGGCAAGGAACAAAAACATTACTAATGATGGTGTGGTTGATGCCAAAGTTATTATTAGTGCCCCAAGGAAAAACACACATCATATCAACAATTGCACAGTCAACAACCAAAACAACACACGAGCCAACACATCATCACAACAAACCAACAATTAAGTAGTTAATAACCTGAATAATCAAGGGGGACCACCTCCAAGGAACATGTGTCCCCTTAAACAAAAATACATGCCACTTGGGGAACCAATTGAGTCTGTCTTGCAACAATTGGTACGGGAAAAAATTATCAAGATCCCTATTTATGACTATTATCAAGAGACTCAAGTTAAATCACTATGGTATAATGAGAAACATCTCTACAATTTTCACAAAATTAAGGGACACACAATGGCTAGTTTCATGCAATTTAAAAATTTGATCCAAGACCTCATCGATGGAAAAAAAAATCCATTAAACAACCCACATGAAACCAAGATCTCAAAATATACACGAATCCATCCTAGATCACAATAAGGGAAACAATAATGGTAAGGAAAAGTATGATAATGTGAACCATGTTTACAACCATGTTGTTGCATCCTTAGATGAGTGGGCCACCATTATTAACATCAAAGGATCCAAAGCTGACTATGGAGTCAACATATGTGGTGGAAAAATTACCATTGCAAGACAATCCCAACCACCAAAGGCATTTTCCACCAATCCAAAGTCATTACCTAGTGCTTATAATATTTTGTATTAATTAAAAAAGACCCCTGCCTAGATCTCCATCATGGAGTTACTGAAAATTTCACCAGGACATAGGGAAATCCTAGAAAAAGCATTGGCTTCATCCACTATCGCCATGAATCTTGACACATATCAGTTCCAAGCTATGGTCAAACACATAACCACCCCACATCTCTTAACATTTTTTGATTAAGAATTCCCAATGCAACCATCTCATAACCGTGTGCTCCATCTTAAAGTCCTAGTCCATAAGAATAAAGTCAAATCAGTCTTGGTGGATAGAGGTGCAACCTTGAATATCTATACTCTCAAGTTAATAAAGAATATGGGATTCTTTGAAGATGTCATTAAGAAAGGTAAGGGTATTACTATCAGACATATGATGATCAAGAACAAGTGTCTAAAGGCTCCATTCAAATCCCTATTCAAGTAGGGCAAACTATCAAGGAAACTACATGCCAAGTCCTTGATCTTGAACTACCTTACAATATCCTCCCGAGGTGCCCATGGATCCATGGGATGCAAGCTGTCACATCCACCTTCCATCAATGTGTCAAGTTTCCCTATCAAAAACAAGAGGTCACAGTCCATGGAGATCCTGAACCATTTTATTATTGCAAGAATCTGAAATCCAAGTACTACAAGATCCCTCAAGTCCCAAAGAATTATGAGTGACCCACATCTCCATATATAGATCCATCTACCTTAGCCTTCGTTTCTAATACAAAGACACCCTCCATTCTAAACATCTTTAATATTAAATTCATTATCCAAGATAATGAGTGTGGGGATTACAAAATGAAACAAAGTGCCTTTGTAATAGGAGTTTTACCTCAATCTCCTCGATCTCATGGGAAACCCCAACTGAATGACACATTAGTTCAAACCTTCAAAGTATACCCCTCTAGATTCACAAGGTTGGGGGACCTAAGTCAGGAAGTGGTAGATGAAAGGGATTTATCAAGCTTATTATATCAAGATGAAAGGCTCATACCGGATCTTCCCATGAATAATGACAACAAAGGACTCCATTTAATGCAAGGATGGGGCTATAACAAAAATGAAAATATTGGAAAAAATGATAACAACCTAGTAGAACCTATCATTGCTGAGAAGTGTATGAATAATATTAGCCTTGGATGCACCCTCCCAAAGATAAGCATAAATGTCAACAGTTCGTCGATTAAAAAAGTCAAAGCTCCTCTTCAGTTACCGATATCCACAAGTTTACCTTTAGATAACTTTAACTTTGATATAACCAATGTGTGTGACAAGGATCCCATCACTGACCTACCCACATTTTTCAAGGATTCCTCTATTTTCATGATTAGTACCCTATCTTTTGAACCAAGTAACTAGACCAATGAGCTAAAACTTGTATACCCCAACTCATCGATTATGATCAATGAGGACCACCAATCTTGGACATGTTTGAAAATGATGAGGCTCTCTCAGAATTCATGGGACTACGAGATACTCTACCATGTTGAGATCATAAAGTTGGGTTTGACATTGAGATGGACACACATGCCTACTATGGGGAAACAATTGAATCCCTCAGTCGCAAAAGTGAAAATTTAAGAATAATATCTAGGTCTTTAAGTGAAAACCACATTGTGGCACTTTTTGACTCAAAAATAGTAAAAAAAGGACGTATACAATGGTGAAAACCTCTATGAGGTGCCAAAGGATGAGGGATTCAATCTTCCCCTTAGTGCTATTCATCAAAAAAATTCAGCAGTCTTGGTAGATAAATGTAATCCAGTCAACCTAGGAATCGAGGAAGCACCACATATCACCTTCTATGCAAAATCACTTTTGACCAAGGAACATGAACTTATAGCTACATTTCTAAGGAAAAGAAAGTTAAAATTTGCATGGACCTATGCTGACATGCCTGGTCTTGATCTAGAGGTTGTGGTTCATCATCTAGCCATATATCTAGAGGAAAAACCAATAAGACAAAAACTGAGAAAGATGCATCCACAAATAGCATTACTGGTCAATCTTGAATTATAGAAGCTCCTTGAAATCAACTTCATATGACCAATTAATTATCCAAAATGGGTTTCAAACCTTGTACCTATCTCTAAGCCAACTAGGCGCATCTGTATCTCCCTTCAGGGACCTAAATAAAGCATTCCCTAAGGATGATTTCCCTCTCCCAAATATAGACATTATTGTGGATATGACAACATGACATGAAATGAGATCATTAATGGATGGGTTCTTGAGGTACAATTAGATCATGATAGCTAAGGATGATCAACAATAAAAAACTTTCACCTGCCCATGGGGAACCTATTGCTAGAACATGATGCTATTTGGGCTAAAAAGGGTAGGAGTTACCTACTAAAGAGCTATGATGATAATATTACATGACATGATTCACAAAACTATGGAAGACTATGGATGACGTATTAGATAAATCAAGAAAGCACCATGATCACATAGTAGCACTGAGCTCCATCTTTGATAGGATAGAGGAATACAAGGTTAGGATCAATCCCAAGAAGTGTGTCTCTGGGGTGCAATCAGACAATCTCCTCAGGTATATTGTATCTATGAGGGGAATCAAGATAGACCCAACCAAATTCAAAGCAATCCTTGAGATGGAAGCACCAAGAACATTGAAGCAGTTGAGGGGTCTGTAGGGAAGACTCCAATCCATTCGTTGGTTTATAGCACAATTAACAAATAAGGCTATCCCATATTCTCATCTACTCCACAAGGGGGTAGCATACAAATGGGACAAGAAATTTTATCAAGCATTCAATCAAATCAAGAAGTGCTTTCTCACACCACCAATCCTTATGCCACCAATGTCGGACAAGTCATTGATCCTCTATATCGGCAACAATAGTAGCCCTTGGCACTCTCTTAGCTCAACATGATGAAAATGGGAAAGGGAGAGCTATTTACTAAATTAGTAGAACCATGGCTGGACATGAGTTAAATAATACATCCATTGAGAATTCTTTCCTAGCAGTGGTGCTCGCTACACAAAAGTTCAGACACTATATGTTGGCACATTAGATAAAAATCATCGCGAAGATAGATCCTCTCAAGTATCTACTTTCCAAGCCAACACTCACGAGATGGAAAGCTAAATGGATTATGATATTGACATAACACAACATTGAGTATGTAGAACAAAAGTCCATTAAAGGACAAGTAATTATAGACTAGCTAGCAGAGGCATTGATATATTCAGAAAACCCATTGGTGTCAGAATTTCCCAATGAGTCAATCTTTAACCTAAGTACAATAGATCACTGGAAAGTATATTTTGGCAGGTCCTACACATAATATGGCTTAGGAGTAGGGGTCTTCTTCATAACACCAAAAGGAGATTGCATACCAAAGTCATATAAGCTTTTTTTTCCTTGCACAAACAACATTGCAGAGTTTGAGGCTCTTGTCATAGGACACATAATAGTAGTACAATGGTAGATCATGGAAGTTAAGGTCTATGGAGACTTGTAGCTTATCATCAACTAGGTTAATGATGAATACCAAACGAATGATGAAAAATTGAATCCATACAATAAACTAGTGGAAATCCCCAAAGGATTCTTCATTGAAATCACGTTTGAGAACATACCAAGGTAAAACAATAGAGCAACTGATGCTATTGCAACAATTGGATCACTATTGGATATCCCACATAATATCCATAAACATGAATTCCTGGTAGAGTAGATTCTCATACTAGCATTCAAGGCACCAGAGTCTAAATTCGTGTGTGAAATTGTTGGTCCCAGTGACCCTTAGTATCATGATATTTACACCTACTTGAAAATAGGAGTCCTCCCTGCTGATATCACCCCAAAGCTTAAGAGAAAATTTGTCAAGAAGTCATCCCTCTTCATTATCTTAGGAGACGCCCTATATTATGGGAGCATTGAAGGAACCTATTGCAATTGGGTATGTGCGGGATCATCATGGAAAAAATAGGCCCTTAAGTAGCAAAAATTAGAAAAATAAGTGTTAGGAAACTTGATGTAAAAATTTGAATAAGTTATCTATATTATTTAAAAATATGTAAAATAGAATATGTATAAAATTGAATGTAGTTTCTAAACTAATAGGTTTATTTAAAATAAATAAAATCTATTTGGTGAAAATTTGAAATTTCAATCGAGTACTTAAATTTTAGGGAAAAATAAGAAGTAGGTGTGTCTGACCACCCTAACCATAATAAAATGATAATATTTTTTTATAAGATTTTATATATAAGTAGAGGACTCATCTCGGATGTGATGCACATTTTTGTAATTTTTTTCCAAGTAAGTAATTAATTATGAATTTTTTATTACAACTTTTAAAAATATAAAACTTCATGTCTCGACCACCTTAACTTTGTCAAAACTTCATGAAATTTAATTTTTCTTTTTTAATCCTATAGTATGTGAAGCATAGAATGTGACACATGTTTTGATTTTAAAAATGTGATACCATTTGAAAGTTATAGATGTTTTCAATCAGCCTATCAATCAGGACTTTAGTCGTAATTCAAATAGAAAATGAATAATAATTATTTATTAAATTCAAAGTAAAATAATTTATATTGGTGAAAGTTGAGAATCTCCTTTAAAAACCCTTTTCGTTTCATCAATTTTGGGTTAAAAAAAATTCATCACATACCCTACAAATACCCATAATATTGCCACTTTTGGCCCATCATCATCTTGCATGTATACCCAATTCCTTATCCCTAAGGAAGCTTTGAATTTTTTAACTGAGGTATACAATGGAATTTGTGGATCACATTCGAGTGGTATGACCTTGGCTAAGAAACTGCTAAGGACTAGGTACTACTGACCGATGATGGAGAAAGAAGCCCACAACTATGTCTGAAAGTGTTTGCAATGTCAACAACATGGGGAGCTCATCCATGTACCAGCTCAAAGAATTCAACCGATTATAACATCTTGGCCCTTCTCACAATAGGGGCTCGATCTCATTGGAAAAATCACTCCCACTTCATTCAATGGACACAACTTCATTATCACTGCAACAAAGTACTTTACAAAGTGGGTAGAGGCCATCCCAATAGCCTACACCATAAGGAAGAAGATATCCAAATTCATCCTGAACTATCTCATTTGCTACTATGGTGTTCCACAAGCCCTTATCTCAGATAATGGGACACCTTTCAAGAACTAGGACGTTCAAGAGCTATGCCAAAAAATTAATATCCAACATCACTTCTCCACCCCATATTACCCCAGGGTAACAACCAACCTGAGGCTACCAATAAAACCATCTTGAAAATCCAAAAGAAAATAGTCAATGAAGCTGGTTGTGACTATCACCTATAGCTAAATCCTGCCTTATGGGCCTACTGAATGAGTATCTACCCACCTACTAGTGAAACCCCATTCTCCCTAGTCTACGGATCATAAGCCATCCTTCCCATTGAAATGGAGCTCCAATTCTTAAGAATATCATTTCAAAATCTCATCATTGATGAAGAATATCAGGTGTCACGATTGAACAAGCTAGAACTACTAGATGAGCAGTGCATGGATGCCCTAAACCACCTACATGTCTATCAGAACCATCTCAAATGGAGCTATAAGAAGAAAATCAAGAATCGTACCTTTCAAGTTGGAGAGATCGTGTTGAAAGAGAATTAGAAGAATGTACCAAATCTAGACAACAAGAGAAAATTTGAACCCAATTGGTTGGGACCCTTCATCATCACAAGTTATAAGTCAAGAGTATATCAGCTATCTACACTTGAAGGTGAGCCTCTACAATAGCCTATCAATAGCTCCCATCTCAAAAAAAATTATGCCTAAGCTTGCAAGGTATAAATCCAAAAATCAAAAAAATCAAAAATATAAAAATCAGAAAAATAATTGAAAACAGTAAAGAAAAAACTCGTCCTCTAGTAAAGACTACTTCGGTGGCACTTTGGGCAAGTACCTTGGTGAAAACCTAGAAAACAAGCACCTCGTGTAAATAAGCACTTTACATCCACCATGATCTCTATTGTTTTTTTTGCATCATTCATCCATCACATTCCATTGATCCTTCTAACACCCATCTACATCTGTATCATAGCTTGATCCTGTGTTTGTATCATGTTTCCTCCTAATACTACTTGGCACATTCCTAAGGTTGGTTTGTCCTACCTATATCAGAGTAGTTTATTGCATTATGATGGGGGCATGTTATTATACCTACATTGGGTCAGAATCATGTATATTCTCAAAGTCTTACTTGAAATCAGAAAATCCAAAACATTCAAAAAATAAAAAATTCATAAAGTTAAAAAAATGGAAAAACATCCAAAACATATCAAAAATCCAAAATAGGTCAAAAAGTTAGGAAAAGTCAAAAATAGAGTCATCATGTCAAACTATGAGGCTTCTGCATGTATAAGGAAGGCAAGGTTGATCTTTGATCATCCCCCAAGAAACATTAGGTCATTCCTTTAGGCATCTATCACAATAAACTAACAATCTATTTGTTCACATCTCATCAATAAATGAGTCAGTGTTAGTCAAACTACGTGGTCTTTGTGTGTATAACATAGGAAAGGCTAATATTTGATTAGCCCCCAAGGCCCCTAGGATAGGTCTTTAGGTTAGGTTCTTGGTCAAAATTTCAAAAAAATACCAAAACATTGGAAAATTTGAAAATCAAAACATTTGTAAAACATCTCAAAAATCTTGAAAACATCCTCATAACACATTAAAAAATACCAAAAACATTCAAAAAACCAAAAACCCATCTATCCCATCTTGCTTTCACCCGCAATAAACATCCACTCATGATAAATCATCGTCACCCTCAACCTTTGGTGAAACAATTGGAAATAGGTCTAGCAAATCGAAAGTGAAAACTCAAACATTAAGGTCTCAAGTCTAGGTCGGTAGATAAACAAGTTAGTAAACTCTTGGTATTAATATCCCATCATCCAGTTAGTCCTAAGATCATCTAAAAACATCATGTCCTAGGATGCATCCTTCCTACAATGGACATCAACATCAGGCATCACAATAGTTTAGTCTTGGCTAGAGGTATGAAGAACATTAGCTTGTTTTTTTACTTGATCTTTGTCTTGCTAATTTATCTTATTGCGCTCATTCTAATGACCTCTCGAGGATGTCTATCTAAAAATATTTGGAGAGAAAGAAATGGGGCATCGATCATTATCCTTTGTCTGCTATGCTTGTTGGATATTCTTGTAATATAACCTTGGTCATGCTTACTCTATTTGGTCTATAGGGAGGGTGTTTTGGATATCTTGTTGACCACATGGGAAGGTTTTTCCTTTCTATGTTTTGGTCTGAGATGTTTGAAATATCTGAACTGCATCCTAAATAAGGTTTTGTATGCCAGGTGTGAACAAGGATAATCCTATCTAATTATCAAATTAAAGTCCATCACACTAGGTACAATGTCATTCTGGTTCTTTATACGTTGATGCATCGTATCTATGTGTGTTATCAAAAATAAGGTAAGTAAGCTCTTTATATCCCTAATCTTTGATAAGAAATCATCATAATCATGATGTTTTTGTATCATCTTGAAGTCAAGGGTTGATTTCTCTTTCTTCTATGTTTCCCAAATACTAATACTAACATGGTATCATGACATTTAGAAACAAAAAACATTTATATATGCATCCATCTTGTATCCACAAAACGTCAACATACTACATATCATACATAATAGGAAACATCAATCATCTCACATACATTTGCACATTTATCAATCATAATATAGATTGGTTATTCTAAGCATCTCATAACCTATACATTTGCATAGAACATCCATTTCATAATCATATAGGTATCATCACATATTGCATCATCCATACATACATCATGGTATGTGCAGGATCATGATGGGCCAAAAAGTGGCAATATGATGGGTATGTGGCTAATTTTTTTTTTTACCAAAAATTGATGAAACGAAAAGGTTTTAAAGGAGATTCTCAACTTTCCACCAATGTAAATTATGCTTTACTTTGAATTTAATAAATAATTATTATTCATTTTCTATTTGAATTATGACTAAAGTCCTAATTGATAGGCTTATTGAGAAACATCTATAGCTTTGAAAGCGGTATAAAAAAAATTGAATCTGAAACATGTGTCACATTCTATGCATCGATACTATAGAACTAAAAAAATTGAATTTCATGAAGTTTTGACCAAGTTAAGGTGGTCGACATATGAGTTTTTTATATTTTTAAAAGTTGTAATAAAAATTCATAATTAATTATTTACTTGGAAAAAATTACAAAAAATATGCATCACATTAGGACATGAGTCCTCTACTTATATCTAAAAATTTAGGAAAAAATATTATCATTTAATTGTGGTTAGGGTGGTTAGACAGACACCTACTTCTTATTTTTTTCCTTGAAATTTAAGTGCTATTGCATTTAAATTTCAAATTTTCACCAAATAGATTTAAAAAAACCTAGTAGTTTAGAAACTACATTCAATTTGCTACAAATTCTATTCTTACATATTTTTTAAATAATATAGATAACTTATTCAATTTTTTAAGTCAACTTGCCTAACTCTAATTTTTTTGAATTTTTTGCCACTTAAGGGCATATTTTTTCCATGATGATCCTACACATACCCATTGTATATAGAAATAGATACTAAAAAAGAAATAGAACATATCATTGCATTGCATCCATCACCCATAAATACATTTGCATCCATCACAAAAAAGTGCATCCACATAGATCCATCATACATCGATAATATTGCATCACATCATAAAATAAATATTACATGCATCCATCCATATATATATATACACATCACATAAAAAAAAAACATCAAATCAAATAAACGCATTGTGAGTCATATCATATATATATCAAAAAAATTTGAATGTCATGATAGATCCTAATCAGATATATAGTATCAAATATACAATAGGCTAGTCAAAAAACTCATCCAATGAATGTATACACATCATAATCATGATGTACAAAAAGTGTGTCCCTATTTATTATCAATACCCCAGGCTGCCCTCTCTCTGTACACCTTCGTAATGGCTACCTCAACTCTGATTATGAGACCCTAATGGTCTTCTTAATGTGTTGGCACAAGGGGTCTTGGTAGGAGCAATCTGACTAAGATGGGAGAAATCTAGATCCCTCTGCTCATATTCCACAACTCTATAGTACACGGCCTTGTAATATGAGGCCTCTTGCATCACTCGACTATACATCTCGACTGAAACCATGGCCTATCCCTAAATATGCTATGTTGTAGCCTCTAGCTGTTGCCTCCATCCTATCTCCAGTGCCAGGGCCATATCTGAATCCTACCTCATTTGGGGCTCCTACACCACCTCCTATTGTGCCTGGTCCCTCTCTTGGACCAATGTTTGTATCTAGGCGTGAGCCTACTAAAGCTGCCTTGTCAAAACCTATATCTATGCCTATAACACTGTTATTTGACCCGCCCTAGGATCGGAACCCAGTGGTGGTGGTGGGGGTGGCATGTGTGGATGTTGTGGTGGTTGGACTGGTGGTCTTTGCCCAATAGGTGGCACCAATGGTGGGATCTGTCCATCGTGACCCCCGCCCCCGTCCTATCCATCCTAGGGCTGGTCCCTTGGCTACTATGGAACCTATCCAATCTAAGGTTGTTTGACCTATCCTCTACTTGGTACTAGCACTACTAGTAATGTCAAACAAATAAGGGCATGAGCCTGCCAATATGCATTGAAAGCCTGAGTAATGCCTCCATCTACAAGGCCGTCGAAGTATACCCACAACACCATGCCCAACTATTTGAAATCATCAATCTCCTGCTAGGGTGGGATAATTTATCCCCATGCTACCTCTCTATGTATCATTGAGTGCATCTTGCACCTCCCCAATCTAGCGAGGAACCCTATCTAGGAGGTACTGCTCAACCATGTAATGCTCCTACCCCTGCATATATCGGGATTTCCAATAGTAGAAAAGATGATCATCATCATCGTGCCATCTGGGGAACTATAGCCAATGCCTCCATCAAAAAACTATCATCTCATCCAAAACTCGCCTCTAATGCGGGATGCCTATAATACTTGTGAAGTGGAAGGTAGTCATCCCCCCGTATTTGTACACTGTAGGATCATCATGGTTAGTCTGGACATCTGCAATCTATGGCCTCAAAATGGTAATGTTCTTGTAGGCCTACACATGAAGAGTGACATTCAGTCTAATGTTGTGGGCCAAACTATATACAACCTGGTACATATCATGATACAATGAGGGAAGGACGAGCCCCCATCAAACACTACATCCTCATGTTTGTTGAGTGGGAACAAGGACTCCTGAGATCAGTGCACTGACAAACAAAGTCAAGTTAGGGGAAATCCCCTCATATCGACAGGGGTTTATTTGGCTACTCTCCACCTCATATGAATCGATGCCTAATAAAGTAAAAATGGCATTGTCACTAGCCTTGACATTATAAATGATATGCTCCCCATGAATAGGGATCCTCAAGATCCACCAGACATCCTCCAAGGTGACGGTGGCCTCACTAATCAGTAGGTGGAATGAAGAGGTCTCACTCTACCATCTCTCAACCAAAGCTGCAATCATTGCAAGGTGTGTCCTCACCTTTGGCATCTTGGAATTATGAATGAATCCAATCACTCTGAGGAAAAATAGGACCCGATCTAACAAATGCTTGGCTCAACATAGAAACTGGCTCCTGTGCTCCTACGAATGGAACATCGGTAGGATCTCCTGCAACCAAAACTCCCACGATGTCAATTTTTTTTCAAAATGGACACTTTTCACGAATATTAAAATCCTACAGAAGTAAAGGCAACATGAAATTTTCAAAAGAAATGATTTGCATTTTGAAAATGAGACACTGAAGTCAAAAGCAGTGCTATCTTGCAAAGGCGATTCAACATTTCCGCACAATGAAAAAACCTCCTAGGGCAACATGACTCTATCCTACAAAGGTGAGTCAACATTTTTGTGTAACGTCAAAACCTCCTAGGGCCGCACAATGGAATACTGCAAAAGTGAGTTGGTAGTTCTTGTGCAACTTTGGAACCCTTTGGGGCCGCTCGATGCTCCACTGCAAATTTAGGTCGGCATCTACAAAAGCGATGTCGCCTGTGACAAAAGTGATGCCCTAGAGGACCACTTTTGGTCAACCTAATGATACCCTAATAAAAGCACTAAAAATGCAAAAAGAGAAAAGTTTTGAAAGGCGTACTGGGGGTCCTACATTTTGGGGCTGTTGAAACTCATGAACTCAATCTGTCTGATTTCTGGGAAGCACGCGAGCAACCATTCCTTCAACACCTTAGAGAAAAATCGCTAGAATCTCTAAAGGGAAATTGAGCAAATGATTTGAAATTGACCCTCTTAACCCCTTATATGCAAATTTTTTAGGGTTTTTGAACCCATTTAATCTATTTTTTCTTGAATAAGGCCTGTTTTGATCTATTTTCATCACTGTGAGACTAATTTTGCATCCTATGGGTTGTTTTTGCTCCTGAATGATTATTGAATCTTTTTTATGAGCTCAACCTAATTTTCCAATTTTCATTCGATCTCTCGAGGGAGTAGTGTAGCAATGTAATTTCTTCCACTAGGGCAGCAACGGGGAATCCAAAAAATTAGAAAACTTTTGAGTTTTGATCATGGAAGTGTTATTCTTTAAACTGATGTAGCAGGTACTTCACTTCAAAGAGGGGCAAAATGTAGACACCAAAAAGTCCTAATTGATACTAGTCATTTGATTAAGATCAACTAACACTGTTTCTTCTAAAATCATCTCAAATTGGTCAATTAATTGAATAATCAACATTATTTAATTAAATTCAACAAATTCAACTATTAATCAAATAATTAAATTTATTGATTAATTCATCCTTCTTCTAACTAATTATTTAATTAAATCAAATCATTTAATCAAATCCTCTTTTAGTCCTCTTATTTGATTAAAAATCAATCAAATCAAATGTTGCATCTCCTAATTTACTCCAATTAATTAATTCTGGATTAATTAATCCTAAATCAACTTTCTAATCATCATTATCAAATCCTCCAGCTTTTAACTCAAGAGTTAAATCAACTATGATCAACTAAGTTGTACATAAAATCAATTTCTTCTATTTATCTAATCACTCTAATTATCCTCACAAAGGCATATTCTAAAGAATATTCCTCTCAACCACCTCTCATTCAATTTCCCTCCAAAGGTTTTCATTAACCTATCACATCCTAGATTACATTTGCAATAACTTCTCTTACAACCTTTCAAATCCTCTTACATCCTCTCAAATCTCATTCAATTCCTCTTGTACCAATTTCAAATTCTCAACCAACAACATTTACTTCTCTTCCACCTTCCTCCAATAGAATAGTGACACTTGTCACATTCCCATTTTCTCTCAATTTATCTCACATTCATCAAATCCCCTCATTCATCAACCTTTGGCTTCTATAAATAGAGGCATCCTTTTCATAAAATGGATCCACAACTTCATGCATTTTCCATTATAGTCATTTGAGTTCATACTATTTCATCATTTTCATCCATTTTAGTTAGATTATAACCATTTATCATACTTGGAATCACATTCAATCATCAAGCTTATCAAAGGGATTGGGAAAAAGCTTCTTTCCACATCAAAGGAGCACCACTCCCCCTATGGGATTGAGGTTTGGTTAGCTTAGTTGATTTCATATTGTGTTATTTCTTTATTTCATGTTTTCAACTTTGTTTCTCCAAGAATTTCATAGGGAGCATTAGATTTGTTTTTCTAACATGTTTGACATTTGGCTTATAATCTCTTATTAATTTGTGCAGGTTTTCTATAGGGATAACTTTAAGAAACCCCCTGAAGGTGTAAAATCTTAGCAAATCTTGACTAAGTGCTATATAATTTTCCTGGCAAATGTTTCCTTTTATTTGAAAAAAATATTAATTTTCTTGGCGAATCTATGGACATTATTAAAAAATTGTAAAATCATGGAAAATATTAATGAATAATTGGTAAAAGTAATAATCACAATGGGAAATCCTAGTGAATAATCACTAAAAAGATTAATTAGAATGGCAAATCTCTCTTTTAAAAATTTACATAGTTGGTTAGCATAGTTCACCCATATTTTTTTTGTTTCTTGTAATATTGAAGTAGGGGTCTAGGGGTGGTAGCCATCGATGGGGTCAAGGGGCATCACCCCTTGTGAGGGTCAAGGGGGTAGATGCCCCTTGTGGGGGTCAAGGGGGCTAGGCCCCCTTGTGAGGTCTGGGGACAGAAGCCCCGGTGCGCTATTGTCGTGATACAAGCTAGGTCAAGGGGCATAGCCCCTCGCCACCAAGCATAAATTGACTATCAAAAATGCATTGGAGCACACACGGATTAAGTACTATTTTAAAATCTCACTTTAAAAGTAAGAATAAATGAAAAAGTGAAATTGTTACCATTGATTAGCTTTTTAATCGAATGGCTGAAGATTGATTCCATGACCTACATGCACCTGCCTTTTAAAAGGATTGTTGAGGCCCATAATTTATTTTGGGCCACATGATTAAATCTAATCATGTGGCCCAAAACAAATTTTGGGCCTTAATAAGCCTTTTAAAAGGCATGTGCATATAGTTCGCGAAATCAGCCTGCAACCATCTGATTAAAAAGCTAATCAGTGATTCAATGATAATAAATGAAAGCTCTATTCAAGGCTGAAATATCCCTAAAATTAAATGGTAATTTATTATTAGTGGTGATATTTCCCCAAATTTAATGGTACTAGGAATATAATATTATTGGTGAATATAATTAATATTTATAATTACAGTATAAACTACTTGAAAATCAATTCCAATGACACATCGTTTACATGGAAAATCAATTCGATTTATTAGTTTAAAAAATAATGCATAGGTGAAATAATCAAGACAATTTTATTTTTTTTGTAAAAACTTGGCGATTTAGCCTCCTTTTTAGCCTGTACTATTTTCCAATTCTAGAGGTCTCGATTTCAATTATTCATCAATTGGTGAAGATTCACCACTAATGTTTTCACTGGTTTTGTGCTCATAGGAACAAGTTGAATAAGGTTGGAAAATTTGTCAAGAAAAAGGATAGACTTGTGTGTAAGGACTACTCACAAGTAGAAGGAATATATTTTGAAGATATTTTTTCTCTAGTAGGAAGAATGGAAGCCATTAGGATGTTTTTTGGATTTTGCAACACATAAAGACTTCACGGTATAACAAATGGATGTGAAGTCTACATTTTTGAATGGTGAGTCGGGAGATGAGGTAGAAAATGAACAATCATAAGGTTTTTAGTTGTCAGATGATGCTAATATAGTCGATACATTGAATGTAATGCCCCGCCACGCAACCCTAGAGGAAGTTGCAATTCACTACTTAAACGTACCAAATTTTTTTTTTTGTTTAAGTATAAATAACATGTAAGGTGAATTCATAATGCCAACAACCTCTAAGGCCACGAGACAAAGATTACTTAAAAACCCAACAACAATAACATTAACATAAACCGAAACATTAATCACTTAAGGAAATGATACAACATACATTCCATTCAAGATAAATTACAACAAGGATAAATAATACCTTATGATTCCAATTTAACATTTAAACAATAAGGTTACATCACTCATTCCCCGAATGAGGTAAATCCAAACCAAGATTACATATTACAAATTCCACCTCGATAACAAATGAGGGGTAAAAATACAATAAGAACTAGAAGAACAAGGCATGAGAAGAAGATTCCCACGAGCTCTCCAACTGGAAATCACGAGCACACGAACAAGAAGAAGAACCAAGAAAAGATGCATGCGGACCACGTGGAACCCAAAGGCCCCACTCCCTCCGTGCTAGGAGATAGTAACAAGGATTTCCTAGACAAGACCATCTACCACTAGACGCAGGCATACACAAAACTGAATTGAAATACTACAATACTTAAATCTACACCACAATGCCACTTAACATCTATAACCACAATGCCATTAAGCCACAACAGTCACAACATCACTTAACATGAAGTTACAATGCTTTCAGAGAACAATGATCATGTACATCACACAATAACTGATTAACTGTCGACATAGGAAAAGTGTCATACATAAATTGCCATGAGTTACCCTAGCTCAACCTTCCTAGGCTACCAGACCCCCATCATGGGTTACCCTGGCTTGCCTCTACCGGCGCCGGACCCTCACGCAAAACTATGCGTCCCATCTCATCTCGAGCCTTATCATTCACTTGCTTCACGAGAGAGGCATTCATTATCTTATTAGTTTGAAAGATCCCCATTAATTCATTTAAATTATCACTTAGTTAAACTCTAGGTGAGTTACCCTGGCACCCCTTTGTGTGCCGGACCCCCACCAAGAACCACTCTCCTATCGACAACACAACCACAAAAGAACTAGATAACATGACCTCTCCAAACCAAGGAGGAAACAGAACACGGAACTTACTCCAACACTGGAGGAAAACAACATACAAAACCCACTCCAACATTGGAGGAAACCAAATTACATTACCCTCTCCTACACCCAAGGAGGCACAAATCCCCGTTCGTGAAAACTGGTGATCCACAAGGTATAACTATGCACATCTTCTACGACACACCAAAAGTTGACTTTCATAAAGACAACCCACAACATGATACAAATCCCCTATCTGAAAGACTTCAAACAATGACTCCGTACACCCAACATCGAACAAGGAAGAATAAACCTCAAAAGTATTTCAAGCAATTAAATAAACTAACATTTAGATTTCCTAGATCCACTCAAACACAGGTTTCATGGCTTGCATCTATCCAATCAATTGATCCCATTTCTTTTCACGACATTTAAAAATTAAAATAACAGATCATTTACTCTAAATCTCACAAACATACTCATAATCAAAACACTTTAATAATGTAGCTATTTGGTTAAAATTTAAATCAACCGTTCTCTCTAAATTTCACGATCACATACAACAAGATAAATCACTAGATTAATAATTCATTTAGGTTAACTAATGAGCTCATCCTCTAACCTTAGTTCCGCAATCATAAAAATCACATGGTCGCTAGAAGTTCTAGTTTGACATTTATCATTATTTAAATATACCAAAAGAATAATATTTTATTTGCAATGAAATAATCTATAACACTTTAAATTTAAATTCCCATTGAATAAAGTATATCAACTAAAACAATATTTTATTTTCTAATTATCTCCCTACTTTTAAATCCTCATTATTAATCATAAAATATATCAAATAATTTTTATATCCCCATTAATCATTTCTAAAAACCTTATGATTTAACAAATAAAATAAAATATAATTTAATTTAAACCAACTTTCAGTTAATTTAATATATATTAAATATATTATATTTTACATAATATATATAATATTAAATATTATAAATATTATATAAAATATAATGAAAAAAATAATTTTCATTAACAAATTTAATTTGAAATAA